>VHZZ01000077.1:48435-66596 GCA_009801015.1 Silene noctiflora | reverse complement strand
TGTATCAGTCACATGTCTTGTTAAAAGCTCCATGTGAGTATCACTTAACACTATTCCAGTCTTCACAAGTCTCTGATGAATAGGTGTAAAAGATTCAGAGGTTCCTAACAAGCTTTTATAATAACTTTCAAAAGCCTCCTTAATTTCCCCAGGTTTTGAACAATTCTTGTCATTCATATCAGTGATCTTGTAAACCCTGTTTCTCATTCTTATCCTCTTCATACTAGAATGGAAAAAGGAAGTATTGTCATCCCCATATTTAACCCAAGCTTTTTTTTCTTTCTGAGCAAGGTACACAGNCTTAGTCAATTTAATCAAGTCCTTGGCACAGTCTCTCTCAGCTGCACACAAATATCTATTCATTGGATCGGAAGAGAGCTGCTGCTGAAAATGCTTCAAAGCTAAGCCAGTGACATTAGTGATATTTTCAATGTCACTAAAGTTGCCTCTATTCAATTGTTGAAGCCCTTTTTTCAATCTTTTCAGTTTCTGCACTAGTCTAAACATGGGAGTACCATAGATCTAAGTCTCCCATGTAGACCTCACAATATGCTTAAAATCATCAGCTAAAGCCCACATATTAAAATACTTAAATTTGGGGCCTTCTATTCATACCCACTCCTCAATATTAATCAGACAAGGACAGTGATCATATAGTCCCTCAGGCAAAAAATTAGCCACARCTTCAGGAAAAAGTTGAAACCACTTATCATTAATTAACACTCTATCAATTCGACTATACACTTTGGTATCATTCTCATGCTTGTTATTCYATGTATAAAAAGAGCCAGAGACTTTCATATCCTGTAATTGACAGTCTTCAATCATATTTCTCATTGGGAGCATCTCAGCCCATGTCACAAGAGCACCCCCTATTCGAGCATTGACTTCAGTAACACTATTAAAGTCACCACAGACCATCCATGGCCCATCAATCAAAGTAGAAAACTGCCTTAAATCATTTCAGAGAGACTCTCTTTCATGACTCCTATTAAAGCCATACACCAGAGTATGCCAAAAACCTTGYTTCTTAGCCTTATCAAAAATTTTAGAGTGTATACATTGTGCTGTAACACACAATATATCCACCTGATAACAATGTGGATCCCCATAATAACCAAACTCTTCCCCCTTTATGATAGCTATTATTTGTGCATATAGACCAGTCTGCACACATATTATTCCTGACAATATTCCATCTACTACCTTTTATTTTAGTTTCCAACAACCCAAATAGCCTAATATTATTCTGATGTAAAAACCATTTTATTTCTTTTTATTTAGTTAGACTATTCAGACCACACACATTCCAAAAACCCATGCTACCCATTACAGTAGGAACTTTAGAAGTCATCAGTTCTTACCCTCAATTCTTGCTTTTTGGATGGACAGTGTCAAGGCATCCATAAAAGTAATCCCCCGAGGAGTAAAAAATTTTGGATCCCCTGTATCAGTCCTTAACATCTTGCTAATAAACCTCCTTGGATAAGACTGCCCCCCCTCAGCTGGTTTCAAACCCACACTAGGAGACTTCCCAACCCCAATAGGAAGACTGGTTATAGGAGTCTGAACCATTGGTGTAGTCAAGACAGCAGTAGGAGTTGTTGGTTTAGTTGCTAGCTGAGGAACAGGTGTAACAGGCTGGGTACAGGAACTGAAGGTTTTCCCTTAGGTCTCCAAACCTTCTTTGGTTTAACTCCCTCCAGCTTCCTGCAACTATCAGCATTATGCCCCATTCCCTTACACTTATCACACGATATTAGAAGCCAATCATAACCAACAGATATCCTCTGAAGTTTTCCCATCTCATCCATAAACTCAAGCACGGAAGGAAATTTTTGATCAATTTGAACTTCAACCATTATCCTAGCATACCCCAGGAAAGCTCTGTTACTGGTTGCATCATCACATCTTATCATTTTTCCTATTAAGCCACCGATCTTCCTTAGACATTCAGTACCCCAAAATTTGATATCAAGCCCATATTCTAACTTCACATTGTGTTTAATCAATTCACAATCAGGAGTCCATTCTTTAACAATTACAGGCTTATTATCAAAAATGAGATGCCCATTATTAACTACTTCCATTTATTTCTCTTTTGTCTTAAAGCGCACCAGAGATATACCTTTAGGGAGAAAATAAATCTTATCTACCCCATACGATTGTCAAACACGCTTAACAAACCCAGAGATTACACTACTCTGAGGGTTTGCTCCCAATATGTAACAGAAGACTGYCGAGGACCAATAAGAAATCTCACCTGCCACATCTTCATTGGATAGCCTAAGACTCGGTTCCTTGGGTTGATCTTCATGTCCAGTAGCCTCCTCCTCCTCTTGTTCACTATCTTCCAAAATCACATCCAGATCCGACGAATCAATCAGGGAGAAACTAAGATTGATTGTGGGTTTCGATCGCAATGAATTGTTTGTACTCGTACTTGCARCAAAAGAATCAACCTGTTTTTGGTTTTTTTATTAGAATTATGATTATTGTAAGATTGTACCAATTGATTATTAATTGATTTAGTATTATTATGTTTGGGGTTTCTATTTTTTGCCATTGCTAAAATAAAATCCCCAAATTTAGAAGCTTTTTAGAGGTTTCTCTCTCTACATTCTCTCTCTAAATTTCATTAAGATTCCGAGCCTTATATCAAAATGATGGTTTATATGATATGCACTACCTCGGGAAACCGAGATGGCAGCACCTTTATACATTTGGGTAGTTCTTGGTAAGGCACCTTAGTGTATGAGATTTTACAAATACTACATATTTCTGGGCTTTGGATACTTGGTCGAGTACGCTGCACTCGACCGAGTAGGTCTGTCTGAGTACTCGGTCGAATAGGCTGCACTCGACCGAGTGAGTCTTTTGGATGCTTCTGATTGTTTAGTCAGGCTAGTGTTTTGGGGTCACTCGACCGAGTAAGGGTTACACTTGGTCAAGTAGAGCGTACTCAATCGAGTACGTTGGTAACTCGACCAAGTGCCTGATCTGAAGTCGGTTTTTTGCGCGGTTTTCATTAAAACGATTAAGGAGGTTATTAATACTTTGATTACGTTTAATCGTCATTTTTATAACCTAAACACTTTCTAAAAACCCTCTCTACTCATTTTAATCATCATCTAAGCAAGGTTGGTGTTGTTGATCTTTCGGATTTCCTCTTTCTCGTATCAATTGTAGTAAGTCCCGATCTCCGTCATACACTCTTTTATGTTTTGGTTAACCCTAATTTGGGGTGGTTTGGGGTAATTGTTTTAAAATATATGGTAATTGTATTGTATCATTGATTTAGGTGACGATGTCGTAGATGAGCAGTTCTAGACCATTGTTGCGCTATTCTTTTGTTGTTTGCGAATAAGGTAGGATTTCCCTACACAATATGATTATACAGTTAATTGTATTGTGTATATTGACGATTGTTTGATTATGTTATTGTGATTATTGTGTTGTTGAATGATGGTGGAGTTGTGGATGATATTATTGAGCTATGTCGGGAGATGGTTTCACCCCCATGTATCGCCTATTGTGACTCTCGTCATAAGGGGGACGTATACATTAATGATCTGGATTCGCTCGTTGCGATGAGCGGGGATTTTGATTACCAGTGCTGCGATTTGGCATCGGCAGGGGTGGGTTACCTATTGCGATGGGAACCCGAATACTCGTTGCGATGAGAGCCATTTGTTGTTTGGAGTTTGGAGGATCGTGAGTATTGGTTGAGTTATCTTGTGTTAGTTACTCTTGAGTAATTGTGTTGATATTATGGTTGTACTGACCCTTTCCATGTTTTCAAAACTGCGGTGATCGATTGATGGTTAGCAGTGAGTCTAGCAGATGTCGATGCTTGAGCTTGCATGCGGGTTTTGAGGGGACACCGAGGATCATCTAGTTATCATAGCTTATGCAAAGTCTTAGACATTTTATCACTTTGGTTTTGGCAGTTGTATGACATTTTGTTTTGAGATTTGAGTTTTGTAAATACTTTATTTAATTATTTATTTAATTCGTTTCATTATGATATCTTTGATATGTACTACCTCGGGCAACCAACATGGTAACTCTCCCATTAACTAAGGTAGACCTTGATAAGACACTTTGGTAGATGGGGGTGTTACACCGGGAACACGTCCGATGTACCAACAACCCCATAACGTCATTTCAACATCGCCACCAAACAGCCGAACCGCAGTCCGTTAAACAGATAGTTGGAACATGTTCGTGGTACCGAGCCCGGGCGCTGACCGGACCCCTGTCAGGCCAGGCATGTCGTGTCACCACATGAGCTCCTCCATACTCAAGTCATTAACGTACACGTCTCTCTTGGAGTTAGAAGCTCCAAGAAGCTACCCAAGCATAAGACGGGCTCCTGACCCGTCTTACGTTCCTCAACAACCATATATCACCATCACACCTCCACCAACAACCTCCAATGTCCACCACAATCACATATATCACAATATGCAATGTAATATGCCAACATGATGCTTTCACATGTGCAACGATTATCAACGATGTCTCTACCTCATATGTAAAGAATGCCATGTATTCATGTGTACCAACAACCATAAGAATACCTCGAGTTGAAATCCCCAATTAACATGTTATCGTGTAACCCAACAAGTACACTCACCTTAAAGACACATTTTTCCCAATTTCATGTTATAATGCAACCTACTTTATCATGTAAGACCAACAACCACAAGAATGACATATGTAAACATATGAACAACATTCATATTACCAAAATTAAGTAGGAAAAATCCTACCTTTTAGCATACTCCGTAAGCTAATCGAAACAACCATGAATTCTTCTCATAAAACCGTTTCATCCTACATAAATCACATAATAACCATCACAATACATCCTATACTCTTTTATTATATAAAACCCCTTATTAACACCCTTAATTACCCATAAAACTAATTACTAATTAATATTACTCGTAAAACCCTCATATTCTAGGGTTTGGGTCAATATAAAATTGAAAGAGAAGAATGAATGTTAACTAACAAATAAAAAGGAATAAGAAAGGATCAAGCTTGGTGAACAACCCCTGCAAATCTAGGTTGATCTTCTTGCTAGTGTGTATGGAGAAGGTTCTAGAGAGTTATGGGTGATTGAGAGTGTGTGAGAGGTGTTTAAGGTTTCAAAACTAAAGAAGGGAGCTAAAAAGAAAGTATATATAGCAAAACCCAAAACAAGAAGCCCAGCCCGTGGAACTTAGATCTGGACCCGTACACTCGGTCGAGTGTAGAAAGGCACTCAGTCGAGTGCACTGCCATTCGCTCGGTCGAGTGCACTAGCCACTCGGCCGAGTGACACCTAAAGAGAACATAGTTAAAATCTAGAAGATACTCGGTCCACTCACTCGGTCGAGTACTCTATTATACTCGGCCGAGTGCACAACTAAAAAAGTCAAGGGTATTGCATCGCTCGAGCTGACCCGCAAATGCCCAATTCTTGTCTTGGTTGTCCAAAGATCCATGAGGGATGCCTATGGGTCGTGGAGGTTAGCTTACATATCACCTAAATTTTTTTTTATTGCCTACAGATCTTCGTGTCTTGCATGTCTTCTTTTTCAATCATCAAGTGAGTCGATTCGCCTTCATTTAAGCTCAAAATCATGCTAAAACTACCCCAATTAGCTCCTTTTCTACAAAAAGATAAAAAAGGGAGGAAATAACAAATAGAAAGCAAATGACTATGAAAGTAATGATAATTAGGCCGATTGGTATGCACAATGATGTTGGTTAAGGAGTTAAAAATGCGTAACTTAGAACCACCATAGGCTCGGATTAGTCTTGAGCTCGGTTAAATCATTATTGTCTTTACTTTCTTTTAACTTTTATATCAAATTAAAATTAAATATATTTTAAGAAAAATACAAATATAATATACTTATCAAAAATATAATAAAAACATAATAAAAAAAATGCTAAAATAACATTTTATTAATAACAAAAACAATTGTAAAATCCTAAAATTATATAATAAAAAAAATACGAGCCGATCCGAGCTGTAGTAAGTTTAAAATCCACTTGGAATCAATCGAGCTTTGACCCAGTTGATTCCAAGGGGTCTAGAAGTCAGCTCAGATCATTTACAACCCTATTCCCAATCATCCCACCACCGATCCACCAACCTCCCCATGTTCATCTACCACATCATCGCTTCTTTCCTTACCACTGTGATCCTCCACCGGAAACCATCGGGGTCTCACAACCTTTTCCCTTACCTTTCACACCACCGTACAACCTGTCACAACACCTAGTCCACATCACCACACACACCATTGTACCTTCATCCACCCGCAGTAACCCACTCCCACGTTCAATCTACTGTCTACCACTAACGACCAACTCTACTCATCTCTGCCGCCTAACAATCGCTAATCAACCCATAACCCTGAATAAAACAATTAGAGTCTAAAAAATACATAAAACAAAACATTATTTTGTTCACTATTCTCAATTAACTAATTAAATTAACCTCATTGGCTGGAATCATACTGTTTGTTCATAGGATATGAATACATGTTTGATTTAGTTTATCATCCGTAATTGAATAACTTGATTGATTGAAGAGATTGTATTGCTAGTAATTGAGAGAATTAAGATTAACTCTTTATTTTAATAAGGCTATGTCATTCAAATGGAAATTTATGCGTAAAAAGCATTGCATTGAGTAAAAACCGTACTGTGAAAATAAGCCACGTTTTTTTAATACAAGTTGAAAATGAGAGAGACTTTTTTTATTCAAATCAAAGATCTGGTAAAAAGTTGAATTTAAAAATAAAAAACAATTATATCATAATTTATTACTGATAATTATGATTAATCAAAGCAATGTCTATTCTTATTTGGTAAACGAACTTTGACTTACTATAACTCTTCACCGGGAGCTCATAAGACAATTTTTTTTTCCAAACAAATATTTCGTAAAAATGATTAAATTAAAAATAATAATATAATCACTATTATCTAAACGCGTAATCAAAAGCTATACTTGAAATAATTACTAAAAATGTTTTTATGTACAAAAAAGGGGTATAACAACATTTGTATGTGGTCATTGTGTACCCATTGCGCAATGCAAAATTCACGCAAGAGGCACAAAAAGCCTCTTGCATACTCTACGAAGTTCAAAAATTTAAGTGGCCCAAAAACTTAAAATTTAGGATTAGTTAACATGAATAATCCATACTGGTCAAACCGAGTGGAGGAAGCCCCACTTGCAGACTCTGAGTCGAGAAGATATCGATCACATGGCCAACAACATTTAGAGAGTTAGACATACTTAAAGAGGGAGTTTGCTTACTAGAATTGGTATGCTAGGGAAAATATAAATTTATTTCCAAAAAGGAAGGCTTATTTATAAGTAAACAATGTGAATAAGATCATCATTTCAAGCCGAAACGACCATATTTAAGATGCCTATAGAAGATAAAAAATACATTTGTCATCAATGCAAAACGGAACGAGAATCAACAAGTTCATCATATCAATCAAGCGTCAAATCAAGAAAAGTAGAGAGAAATTAAAGATAATTTATTATCAACCGAAGCCGATACAAATTAAAGGCCACTTAAAACCTACGCTGAGGCTCGGCCTGGATAGCGAAAAACAAAATACAAGGGTAGTCGTACGTCTAACCATCTGAACCGACACGCCACTAATCCAACAAAGGAAATAAATCCCCCGAATACTAAGCTCAAGGAGGAGGTGTGTAATACCCCAAGAAATTGTGAGAAAGTTGTCCCATATCGGGAAAATAAAGAGATTATGATATCTTTGTAAGAGATTCTACCCACTATTTAGTAACAAGGCCTTGTGCTTTTGGGCTTAAGTGAGGATAAACAACGGGCCTAAAGGTACATAACCCATCTTATTGGGATTGTGTTACGATAGTGGCGGGTCGGGTTGTTATAAATGGTATCAGAGCGACCCTGCGACCGTGTGGTGAGCCTATGGTTAGGAGTACCCAGGTCACCCACCTAGCGGGGGAGGATTCTGGGCCTGGTTGCGGTCAGGTTTAAGTCACAACGGGAACGTTGTGTTATTTAAGTGGGAGAGTTTGTAACACCCCAAGAAATTGTGAGAAAGTTGTTCCATATCGGGAAAATAAAGAGATTATGATATCTTTATAAGAGATTCCACCCACTATTTAGTAACAAGAAGGCCTTGTACTTTTGGGCTTAAGTGAGGACAAATAACGGGCTTAAAGGTGCACATCCCATATTGGGGTTGTGTTACGACGGTGGCGAGTCGGGTTGTTATAAGGTGTCCCAAGGATGGACCAGGCGAGCTCGATTTTTCCCCACGATGAGCGGGGAAATACTCCGAGAAGCGACGATTAGCAACTGCCACCGTGCTTATACTATTTCCTAATTAAATACTCAAGAGCCCCCAAGTGATAGCCCACAACGACGCTTGAGGTTGCGATTCATAAACTTGGCCGAATCAACGACATCCCCAATAGGGTCACACTCTTCAGAGGATCACACTCTCCGCTTTCAGTACACCCCTGACTTTGTCAATCACACGCCGAAACATAGGTTTGTCCGCTGCCTTCAGCTCCATAAGCCCGTCCACCACTTGCTGAAGACGAGCCATAATTTCCAAAAACTCAAGCTGAGACAGTTGGGAAGAGTTGATCGACGGGGGGAAGAGTGGTAGGAGCATGAGGACCATTGCCGTACACATCGCGGGGAGGAGAGCCACACACATGAGACCCTTGAACATCCTCAAAAGATCTGCTTATTAAGATAAAAGATATAATGAAAGGAGGAGGTGAGGGGAGAAATGTGAAGAATGTGAATTCTCAAAGGAAAGAGGTCCTATTTATAGGGAAAAAAATGAAAAACGTGGCATTTACAGAAAACATGTTGGCAATTAATGAAGCTTTTCATTTCCAATCAAAGATCAAGTCAACATTAGGAATACAAAGTCACGAAAATCAACGGTGTTACAAACAAATCGATACACAATAAAAGGCGAGGCCGACTCAAACACTGCTTGTCCACGACCGGGGTAACATAGGAACAACTATAAACTCGCCTGGTCCATCAGATAAAACACCGCGTCCAATACAGGAGTCGGCTACCGGGAGATCGAGGCGGTGGAGGTATCACTCCCTCAACAGACACATGAAAGGTAGGCATTAAGCCTCCATACGAAGACAAAAACTGCCGAAAAAGGCGGTGGTAGGTATGGTTAGTCGTATCAGTCCTGCTTGTTAGGGGATCACATAGACATTGAAGGTCTTTCGAACTTTCGCATTACCCTGCATAGGCACCATCGAGGACCCCGAAACTGGCAACCACGACGAGAGCCTTGGGAAAAGACTCCATCTTAGCTAGATCAACGTCCCAATAGAACCACATAATCTAGAAGGATGGCTCCGCAGAAGGCATGATCGGGGCACCGACCAAGCTCGACTCAGAGGGATTCTCGAGAAGCATATCATACATCACTCACCATCAAGAAAGAAAAACGAAAGTTATAATAGGTTATATGGAAGGAGTTGTGTGTATCCAAAGAGAAGCGAAAGCTCTATTTATATCAAACAGTAGGGCATTTAATGCACTATCGAACCCGCATAGGAAACAAAAATGGCTTTTGCTTAAGGGAAGGAAGATGTTTAAACGGTCAACCAGACCAAAGCCTCACATAAAACTTAGAAGAATGAGCCAGCAGCCAGGAGCCGATGCCAAAAATTTACGCGCCAAAAGAGGAACTAAAGCCAGCCACCATTGGTTAGGGCATTGCAGCACAAATTTATTGCCCAATACTTTGCTAAAGCCCAATTAAGGATCGATTCGTGAGCTAGTAGGCCCACGCTCTAATCATTTTTTTTAAGATCACATACATGTTGACCACTTTCAGAGAGCTCCCTGAAGGGCGACACCATGCCTCCCTGGACCCGTGGTCGGTGTAACACCCCGATTATCCGACCAAGATAATCGAAGCATTACTATCTTGGTTGCCCGAGGTAGTGTTTCAAAACTCCAATTAAAAGAAAAATTTATTAAAATATAAGTTTAATGATTATAATTAACAAAATAATAAATACAACTCATCCACTGTGACCTCTATCTCATATCTACTACTCGGCTCCAAACTCGTGGCGCAACCTCAAATCCCGTATGCAACATTAACCTGAAATCAACATGGTCCCTATATGATTGGAAATATCATATGGATCGACACAGACCACCCCGGAAATAGGTGACAATTAAAAGAAGCCACAAACGGTCAGTTTCGATAATATAAACATATAAGACATGACAATGAAATGCGGTTATGAAATTTGACAACTCGATGCATGAGACACAACTACAATTCTGCCACGCCAGTACCAGGACACACCCAGCCGTACCCATAACCCGGTGACGGCACCGCAACACCCTCCACCAAAACAGCCAGACTGCAGCCCGTAAAAAGGTACTCCGGACACACCGGTGGTACCAGGACCGAGAACGACTCGGATCCCCTGCCAGACGACGTGACTCAACTTCACGTATCCCTCCATAACTCAAGCCATTAATGTGCACATCCCTCTTAGAGTGGGAAGCTCCAAGAGGTGACTCAAGAGGAAGACGGTCTCTTAACCGTCTCCCGTCTCCAATACAATCATCACATCACCACCACCAACCTCCAATAAGAACATGAATTATAAGAATGCAATTATAACATAAACCGATTACAATCCCCTTATCCGACACATTACAAATAAACCATGATTTAACCATGTACTCAATAGTCAAATTCTCAAGTCAACACCACCAATGCCATATGATGTACAAATCCGATTCATACACAACTCCACATCAACCACAATTACAATGTGAATGCAATACTACATATTTTATGAAATCAAATGACAAATGCACACAAAACCTATATATAATACCGAAACTGAGTAGGATTAACCTACCTTTTAGCCTTCATCAACAAGCTACACAAATCCAATCGATTTCGTCTCATAAAACCGTCTCATCCTACAATAATCACGTAATAACTATCACAATACAAACAATACTACCATACTAACCATAACCCCTTTATTAATAATCACTAATTACCCCTTAATCTAATTCAAACCATTAATTACCGAAATATATAAAACCCCCCGAAAAGTTAGGGTTAAAGCAGATGTTTAGATCTACTTACAAAGTGAAAGGATGGTGAGTGAAGTGTGGTAATATTCAATCCAAGCTTAGACTCCATAGAAAAGGTATGGGATGATTTTAGAGAGAAGGGAGAGAGTTTAGAGAGAAAGGGGAAGAATGAGAAATGAATTAGAGTTATGGACGAAATGGCTAATTATCACGTACTGACAGTGTCATTCGGTCGAGTGAGCGGTTCACTCGGCCGAGTGCCACCTACTCGGTCGAGTGAACCATTCACTCGGCCGAGTTAACCCTACTCGGTCGATTAGACCACCTACTCGACCGAGTCATCTCTACTTGGTCAAGTAGACCACCTACTCGGCCGAGTAAGCTTTACTCGGTCCCCCACTAGCTCACTCGGTCCATTTCCAATCTTTCCTAGATCTAGTCTAAGCTCCACTTGGTCTAATATAAGGTCAAATCTTACTCTCGCACGACCCTCACGCATCCCAAAGTTTCTCGTACGGATCCCAAAAAATATTGGTATTACACTCGGCCCCGGGCTGAGATAATGTTGAATTTCTAGGAAGGACCTCCATATGGCGGTCTGTCTCGGCATCATGACGTCAGCCAAGGTAAGCCACGAGTGGAAACTGCCACATAGGCACCTCGAAATCGATTCCCTTCAACCTATAAATGTGGGTTACTGTTCATAATATAAGGTATCCAATTCTAACCTAATCTCTTATTCTTTAAGCTTTCTCTCATTACAACATTCGGTCCAAGGTAACTTCTCACGAGGAACCTGATTGGCCTAAAAGTAATCTAAAGAGAATTAGACTTAGACCTCAGAGGGGCTTTCCTCGGACCTCCAAGTCTTTTCAGGTGTACGCCAAGAGAACTGAGCCATTCCGCGGACCTCGTGTCCACGGACGCAAGCGCCGAGTTAAGCTCAAAGCCATTTGAACTCTTATTTCACCACTATGTCTTGTGTGTATTTGTAATTTCCATTAAGTACATTTATATCCGAAACAATAATATAAGATGATCTTATAGTATACAAGCTTTATAAACACATACTTTATTTGACCTAGGTACGAGCCTTGAATGTTCCTTCCAATTCAAATAACATAGGGTTAATAAAGATAGTAGCCTAAAGGTTTAGGGTCCACACTTTATTCCATTAAAAGGAAAAAAAATAGATGGTGAAACATGCTTAGTAGGGTCGTGGTAAATTGGAAAGATCGGGACATGGTAGAGGTGGAGTTGTGATAGGATGATTGAGTGAGTGGTGACATTTTAATGGGTTTTGGGTGAAAGAAGGGAAACAATGAAAAATGGTAAGGGTATAATTGTAAAAATCATATGTGTTTGAGCTAAATCTATCTATACTATTTAATTAAAAGGCTACCTTAACACATTTAGGGGGTGTTTGGCCTTACTTTTATAAAAGAGTTTTTCCTTTTCAAAAGGACTTTTTCATAAACTACTTTTGTAGAAAATTGCAAGTATTTGGCCAAATTTTTAAAAAAGTTGTTTTTTCATTGTTTGATATGTTTAGCCAATTAATGTTTTTTTTGTTTTGCTTTTTAATAATATCACATGTATCCCAAGTATTATCATTTTAATGAAATTTATATTGACGAAATTTGGAAATATTATGATAGTTACTCAAATATTATATTTTGCATGTAATAAAATCTTATGAATACAAAGAAAATTAGAAGTAGATGTAGAAGCACCAATTTGCTACTTCTAGTTCTAGTAGCTTAAATGGAAGTTTATGACTTTTTAAAAGTAGTTTTAAACTATCTAAAAAATAGCGTTTGGCCTAATTTCTATTTTTTCATTTACAAAAGCACTTCTAAAGCTTGACCAAACAACATCTTAATTTTATTCCACATGGAATTTGTACACCTCATTATTTTCTTTCATTTTTGGCTTTGGAATAATATTTAAATCTTTACAATATAGTAAAAAAATCTAACTAAAGCATTCAATTTCATTCTAAATGAACATTCTTATAATTAATTTTATTTATTATTTGATTATATAATGACCATAATTAAAAATTTAGAATAACAAAAACAACCATTAAAATTAAAACCGCGAAATCTCTAACATATTTTCACTCAAAATTTGATAATTTTAACCCTTAAAAAGCAAACGAGGATTAAATAGGAAAAAAAATAAAAGGAGTTGACAATAGTCATAGTACGGAGTACAATGTTATTATGTTCAATTTTCATAACTCACATCCCATTTTATCATTTGTCAAGTTTCCAAATAATTTGTGTCTATACAAGTAGTATTAACCAAAAAGAGGGAAACTTATACAAGACCCGTGCTTTTTTCACGGGTTTCAAAACTAGTACGAATATGAAAAAGCATTACCCAAAATATTCATCATTCATCTTATTTTAAAAAAAAAAAAATAATTGATACATTTGACGGTATATAATGATGGAGAAAGGCTTTTGCCGAATTGTAGTATCTTCGATTTTACTAATAATATTGCAAGTCATTATTCTCTAAAAATTATTATTTACACTACTTTAATATTATGCTCCTAAAATTTCGAGTCTTAGACAAGCCATTTGTGATCGAGTCCGTAAGTCGCTGGTTAGTCTTGTCTATCTAATTAGAGAGAAATTTACTATAGTGAGATTACTGAATTTAAAATGTGAGCCAAAACACTATTCTTATAAAGAATTACTCATTTAACAAATTAAAATGTTATACGCGAAAATTTAATACAAAATTTGATGCACTTGTGCACTTTGTAGGATTATTAAGCTAGTTTTCAATTAAAAATTAACCCATATATGATAATTTATTGGGTTATTTTATAGGAATAATCCATCCTATAAGTGACCTGCTTAACTTACTCCATCCTTTAAGTAATCCGAATTTAATCCATCATATACCACTTTCTTTCCCAGAACAAACTCACTTAATTTTTTTTACCAGTTGTATAAGGTCACCTCTTCCTCACTTTTCATTTAACTCCCAAATCTGACCCACTCCACGACAAACACCACACCCACATTTTGCCTCCCACACCCTCAAATTCTTACATCACTAATACCCCATTATTACACACACCACCTACCACAATCACCTATTTTACTCGTCAGTCGGAGGGAGTCAGCGCCGAGGAGTGGTGGTCAGAGGAAGGACCGCCGACGGTCGACGAAGGAGTAATGAACGAAGGGAGAAGAGATGAATTGAGTTTTTTTTTGGAATTAAGGTGTCTTAACCCTTAAAAACATAAAGGTGACCCGTTGTTCAGGTTGCCCGTCGTCTTAGAGTGTTATTGGAAGGTATGTTGTATAGGATGAATTAAGTTTAATCATCATAATTAGATTATATAAGGACATCCGTATTGTTATGGATGTAACACCTCCATAAGTCGGGAGGCCTTCCTCAAGGTTATCCTAACCTATGGCTTGGTTTCCTAAGTTTGTAGTGCGAACAAACGAAGTAAAGCAATTTAACATAGATAAGTTTAATGTTAAGATAATTAAGTTAAGTTACAAGTTAAGGGATTCAAATGGCAATCCCAATAATACAACCTAATTGAATACAAGCGTAGTCTGATAATGTCAAAAATCTAGACAACAAGAAATGGCGACAACTAAGGTGAAGACCGCTCCCAAGTGTCCAAGACATATATGCAAATGCAACCTGTCAAGCCACTGCTCCCTATATGAGCGAAAATCATCATATGGTTCATTATAGATATTTGAAAACGCTTAGGTTAGCTCCAATACAAATGCTCATTAATAACATGTGAATGTGAACGACTAAATGATTATGACATGAAGTGATGATGTAACAATGCAAATTATCCAAAACTCCACATCTTCTCCATAACAAACCTGGTGACGGCATCGCAACACCGTTACCAAACTGCCGGACCGCAACTCGTAACAAAGTACTCGGGACACACCCGTGGTACCGGACTCGGGAGCTAACCGGATCCCTGCCAGACATTGTGGCTCAACCACACGAGTCCCTCCAAACTCAAATCATTAACGTGCATGTCTCTCTTGGAGTGAGAAGCTCCAAGAGGCGACTCAAGCGTAAGACGGTCTCCCAACCGTCTTACGTCTCCTCAACAACCACATATGACAATCCAACATCCTCCATTCACCACCTCCAACATCCACAATAAACCAAGTATGCACAATATAACAAATAAGACTTTTCACATAATAATAAACCATCTTATGACACGAATCCACATGTTTACCAACAAGGCAACTAATTATTTGTCAAACTTATCAATTCATGTTATAATGCAACAAGGTGATATCATGATGCCAAATCCACTTAYCCAATCACAATACATGAATAACAATCCACATTAGTATGCCATTAAACCCTAATTACCAATTTTCCACGTTATTGTGCAACTACCACATGGATTATGTAATTCATGATAATTAATGCACAAACAAACATCCATATTATCAAAGCTAAGTAGGAAAAATCCTACCTCTTGGTAATCTGCAAGAACTTCAAGTAAACAAGCTAGAAGGGCTTCTCAATGAAGTATCCTCCTACACAAATTATGACTAATTATCACAACATCATACTACAATAATAATAATACTAATTAACTCTTTAATTAACTCACTTAATTAGCCAAAACCCAAATTAAAATCCCATAAGACAAGCCACTAAAAAACTAGGGTTTACTAATTAAGAGTAAGGGAGAAAGAATATGAGAGTACTTACAAGTGTAAACAAATGAGGAAGAAAGAGAATTAGGAATCAAATCTCCAAAAGTATGGTGGAGATCTAAAGGATAAGGTATGGTGTATTTGTGGGATTTTTGGAGATTATGAGGATAAGATTTGGAAAGAAATAAGGCCAAAAAATCTGGAAAAAAAGTTTAAAAGAGATAAGGTCCACCCATCATGATTACACGCGTAAAACAAGAACAACAATAGGTCACTCGGCCGAGTGCTCGGTGACACTCGGTCAAGTGCACCAGCAACTCGATCGAGTGACTCAACATTAGAACCTGGTACAAAAAGGTCAGGTGTTACTCGGTCCCTCACTCGGTCGAGTACTCGGTGTACTCGGCCGAGTGCAACCTTAGAAAATACGGGGTATTACAGTCTTCCCCTTAAACGAACTTCGTCCTCGAAGTTCACACCCGACTCAAACAAGATACTTCTAATACTACTTCCCATATCCTGACTACGCAACAAAGAAGGTCTTTACTACGCAAGACACCTATACACTTGCATAGGTCAAGACAAATAACGACTACCCCAACTAACAACCGACTATGAAGGTGGAGTAAAATAACTAGCAAAAGAAAGAACTTTCACTAGCGTAATACGCTCCACCCCTCTAAAAACAAGGTTACGACCTCGTAACCGAACTCATTACCTGCTCGAAAAAGGTGAGGATAACGCTCTTTCATTACTTTCTCGGCTTCCCAAGTAGCCTCTTCCACTTGGTTATTAGACCATAATATCTTCACCAACACCGTTTCCCCATGCCTTGTCTTTTTTACTTTCCGGTCGAAGATTTGTTTGAGAGTCTCCACATAGGTTAAGACGTCATCCAACTCAATTATCTCCGCTTCTAGAACATGGGAAGGATCATTTATGTACTTTCGTAACTGGGATACATGAAATACATTGTGAATACGATCGAGTGCCAGGGGAAGTGCTAAATGGTAGGCCACTTCCCCAATCCTACCCAATATCTCGTACGGCCCTATGAAGTTTTGGTTTAACTTCCTCCTCTTCCCGGACCTCATCACACCCCTCTTCGGAGAAACCTTGAATATAACCTTGTTTCCCACCGCGAATTCAATGTCGTTTCTTCTCAAGTCGGCATAGCTTTTTTGCTTATCTTGCGCCGCTCTCATCTTTTCTCGAATTACATGAACTTGGTCTATCATTTCTTGGATCATTTGGGTCCCAAAAATACGGCTTCAGTGCTATCGTCCCAACATATTGGGCTTCAACACTTCCTCCCATACAAAGCTTCAAACGGGGCCATGCTAATGCTTGCATGATAACTATTGTTGTAGGAAAATTCAATCAAATCTAGCCTTTCCTCCCAAGTACCCCCGAATTCCATTACACATGTCTTCTAGAGTTTAGATAGTTCTCTTCGTCTGCCTATCCATCGCCGGGTGAAATGGCGTACTCATCTTCAATTGGGTACCCATTGAACTTTGCAACTCTTGCCAAAATCTAGAGATAAATCTAGAATCGCTATCCGACATAATGTCCTTTGGTATCCCATGTAGCTTGATCACATTCTTCCGATATGTGTTAGCTAGTATCTTTCATTGGTAATAAGTGAGTCAATTTAGTGAGCCTATCCACGATTACCCAACTAATGTTGTTTCCCTTTTGAGTCCTAGATAATCCCGCAATGAAGTCCATTGACATCGATTCCCATTTCCATTCCGGCACATCTAAAGGTTGAACCTTCCCTTGCGGTCTCTTGTGCTGCCCTTTTACTCTTTGGCAAGTCAAGCACCTTGCCACAAACGCCGCCACTTCTCTGTACATATTTGACCACCAAAACGTCTTCTTGAGGTCCTTATACAACTTATCACCACCCAGATGCACCGAGTAAGGTGTATTATGGCTTCTTACATAATCTTATTTTTAAGGTCCTTATCATTTGGTAAGAACCATCTTCCTTTGAACCTAAGACTTCCGTCCACATGCAACTTAAACCTTGATGTTTCTCTCCTTTCCAAGGCTCCCTTCCATTCTTGAATATTGGGATCATTCCCTTGTTTCTCCCGGATTTCACCATACAATTCGGGCTCCAAAGTCAAGTCACCCATTACCTCTCCTTTCCAGATCACATGAATACCCATTTTTCCCACTTCTTCCTTTAGCCTCATCATGGACAAAGCGGTACACAAAGAGTGAACCGTCTGATAGGTTCTTTAACCCTATTATTAGACTCTTCTAATATTGATCTAAGTTACTTGTTAAATTAGATGATGAAAATCTAGTTGCATACAAACAAAACAAGAATAAAGAGAGAAAA
>VHZZ01000076.1:196580-215798 GCA_009801015.1 Silene noctiflora | reverse complement strand
TATATATATATAAGTTTTGTTTTTCATTCAAAGTTTTATTTTTTTAACGATATTCATAATCAAAGTATTTGAATTGAAGTAGACTTCCAATAAGCGAATGTAAGCTTTGATCTGGATATGAGGGAGTATATAAGTGGACATTGACTTTACCCCTGTCATAAATCATAATTCCTCTTACATATCAAAACATAGTTTAAACACCAAGACTTTAAAAAGACGGTCGCAAACAACCGCCTCATTATATTTAATTTTAAGTAAAACCGTTTCATATAACAATTATGCCATAATTAAGAATTAGGAATTATATATATCGAGTAAGCAGCTACGAAAGAAGTTCATAATAAACTAGTACTCCTCCGTATATTGTCTTTTATTGTAATATAATCAATAATCAAAATCTACATAAACACCTTCCCTAGTACAACCATTTATTCTTCCTTCTTGTACGACAGAATATTGAATAATAGTGCAGAATTATATTAATAAAATGTCATATTTTTCTCCTTAGAATCGTAACATTGATCACTGAATTATTATGGAAACCTTTTCAAAGTGATGATCATATACTGTCGGTTGTTTTCTAATACATTTTAAAATTAAATAATCAGATACTTGACCAAATGCGTTCTTTTTTATATATTGCCGCTACACACAAAAAAAATTACTTGTTTATTCATTAATAAATTGACAAGAACAGTCTTAATTCAGAGCATTTCATTAATAAAGTTTTAATTTCTGGATATTAGTAGTTTAGTACACTGCTCAATATGACCGTCTTTGACTCTTTGTTGATAGATTGGATATATGCATATTCAGGGCCGGGCAGCTAGCTAATACCCCGTAACAAACAAGGGATAACACTCGCTACTCCAAACATAAAAAAACGAGCCTTAGAAAAATTTTTGTTATGAAGTTCTATTGCATTTTCTGAATTTGTGATGCCAACGTCTAGCTAATTAACTAACTGATTAGTGCTTGGAGGTGTATTGAGCAAACCTTGGAGCGACGTAGAATAAGATAGAGTTGACTACACCATGTTGAGGGATACTCGTAAGAGATGCAGCTAAGCAAAGGCTGAACGGGCCACGACCTAGACCAGTATTTCAGAAAAAATATAATATAGGGCAATTTTTTTTTTTTTTTTCAGAAAAAAAATAATTCTATGGTTCAAAATATAAGTAAAATTAATATTTCGACTCTAGGAAAATTTTGAAACTAGCTTCGTGCCTAATACTTATTCAAGTCATCGACACATACAATAGGTTGAATTTTATGTAACTTACGGTCCTGTCCTTTTACGTGACATATTACCAACATGTACTCCCTCTTTCTCGGTTATTTGTTGTCCTATTTTATTTTAAGGTGTTTCAGTTAATTTTTGTCCTTTCTATTTTAAGAATGAATTTGATGATCAATTTTATCATTAACACTCAATTTGGTCTATATGTCATTTAATTATTGACCCCCTTCTCTTTCCTTAATCTTTATACCAAAATCAAATAGTAACAATTGACCATGACGGAGGGGGTACTAGTTCGTCATACGATAAGGTTCATTAGGGCATATCATATGGACCCTCTTTAAAGTGTAATAGTACGTAGCTGCATAACTACATTTGATCTCTATATGTAGACTTAGGAGTTGTTTGAATGTCTCTTAAAAATATGGGAACTTAAAAATTTCATGAATTGAGATTTTAACCTCTTGTTTGGTTGCCTTTTTTCAAATAAAATAAAGGAATTGGAACAAACTTAATTCCTACATGATGTAGGAATTGACTTACCTAGCCCTCTATTGGTCATTCCCAATGCCTAGATGCTTTATATTTGAGAATTACTATTCTACCCTTCTTCAAACCATTTTTTTTTGAGAGTAATTAATGTTGTGAAGAATAAATCAGTATTTATTATCAAAAATCATGGAAATTAAGGTGCTCCAACCAAACAACATATAAGAACTTAATTTATGGGAAATGTGTATTACTTAATGGCAACCAAACAAGTTTAGGTTATTTCCCATAAATTATATATAAGAACTCAATTCATGAGAATTGTAACTTATTACATGAATTAAATTCCTAGATGAATAAAACGACTCCTCATAGTAACAGAGACGATTCATATGTGTCCTTAGAGCATTGATATTTGATTTGAAGATTCTTTAAGAGTCCACGTGACAATTCTTGATATTTATAGGGTTCTTTTATTTATATGATTTCATTGATTAGGGTGTATAATAGCCTATTATACGAGTTGCTTAAAATTTCGAGTTAGTAAAGTCGTAATAAGATATAAATATAATAGTTGGTCTCAACCATTCAGGTTTTAGTTGAGATGATTTATTTATCAAGTTATTGATCATTTCTATTTTGTTGTCTTTAATAATTAAACCTAGGAAGATTTTGTTTTTGTGTAAACCAGGGTGTGTCCACCGTAGCCAACGGTTTATAATACCCTCGACGTGTGTGTTCTCACGAAGAGGTATTCAACTGACCAAAGAGTTTCTTCCATTTAATTTTCATGGACAGAGATCAAACCCACGATCTCATAGTTAAAGGATGAGACGAGCAAACATCGCACCAAACCTATTTGGTTAGATATCACATGTAATACTACGTATTTTGATACCTGAGTACTCGGTCGAGTGAGCCGTACTCGATCGAGTAAAGTAGACTTGTGTTTGGTCATACTTCTACCTAGGGGTCACTCGACCGAGTCAGTGAGGAACTCGGTCGAGTATTGCGTACTCGGCCGAGTGTGCTAGGTACTCGGCTGAGTGCCCGGTCTAAAGTCGTGTTTTCGAGCGGTTTTGATTAGAATGATTAGGAAGTATAAAATAACCATTTGAGTTGTCTTCAACATTTTTATAAACATTTTACAAACCTAATTCACTCCCTAATCAACTACTAAGCAAGGATCTACCATTTTGGTCTTCGGGTTTCGTAAGTCTCGCATATATCGGATTGTAAGTTCTAGATCTCGTCTTGATTGCATTTTGGTATTAGTCTTAAACCCTAATTTGGGTTATTTGGGGGATTGCGGTTATGTTGTTATGGATCTTTGATTAGGGTTTATAGTGATGGTATGTGATTATTATGTGTAGGTGACGGTCTCATGGGGAATTGTTATTGATTTCTTATGTGTGCTTGGAGTGCGAAAAGGTAGGGTTTCCCTACTCAGTGTGATGTTGTGTGATTATTGCTATGGTTGTGACTAATGTAGAATATGATGATTGTTATTATTGTGGAATATGATGGTGATGTTATGATGGTGATATTGTGTTGATATTGTGAGCCATATCAAGAGATGGTCGTACCCCCATTGTTCGCTTCTTGTGTCTCTCGACGCAAGGGGGATGTGCACGTTAATGGACTTGGGTTCGCTCGTTGCGATGAGCGGGGCTTTAGATGGACTGACTGCGGTCACCCACTGGCGGTGTGGATTACTCGTTGGGATGAGAATACGACAGGGGCTCCTAACTGCGGTTAGTAGCCGTGTCCGAGCTGCAGTTGGG
Organism: Silene noctiflora; assembly: GCA_009801015.1. NCBI lineage: Eukaryota > Viridiplantae > Streptophyta > Magnoliopsida > Caryophyllales > Caryophyllaceae > Silene > Silene noctiflora. The sequence goes on along the minus strand of VHZZ01000076.1, from coordinate 212,285 downwards.
GCACTTGTTTCCGGAGGTTGGAGATGGATGCTTGATTGTGGTGTATCATTAATTTTGCATGAGATTATGATGTTGGAATATCTGCTGACGTGTGTTTGGTTGTTTGCTGTTTCTTATGTGCTATGCTGTGATCCATTTGATATTGCTGGCAAATGGTGAGTAATGAGCTTTGACAGGTGTTGATGTTTGAACTAGCTTGCGGTTTTGGGTGGGACATCGACGTTTTAGTTTCGTTTCATAGCTTCCACAGAGTCTTTAGACTTCTTCACCTTTTGTTTTTTCCAGATGTAATATGTCTTGGTTTTGAGACATGTATTTTCATTTAAATTTTAATTTATCTTAACAAATGTTTCATTATGGTCTATTTGATATACTTTACCTCAGGCAACCGAGATGGTAATGTTCCCATTTACTAAGGTAGGCCTTGGTAAGGTTCTTTGGTAAATGGGGTGTTACAAGTGGTATTAGAGCGACGATCTTGTGTAACATCCCCACTTATCTAAGAGCCTTAGGCTAGACATCTCAAATAAAAGTCGGTGTTACCATCTCAGTTGTCTGAGGTAAATAGTACAGAAAATACGAATCAAAGGTACTTTAAATTAAATAAAGAATGATAAAATAAATGTCCGCAGTGGACTACAATCTCTTGGCCAAACCATGCCAACCAAAGGAATGAACTGGTTTAAATTATTACAAACCAAATAAGTGAGTTTCTAGTAAATAAATGTTTTAAGTCAAAACTAAGTGATGACACGATTCCAGCGCGCTCGTCCCATCCCAAGCAATCATCCAACAACTATACCTGTATTAATCTATTCCCATGACGGAAATAGACAGTTAAGACACACAACACCCAAACAAGTCAACCTCATAATCTTAAATAAAATAAAAGGTCAATAAATGAGTAATACAATATAAACAATGGAAATAAATATAAAGTCACTCAGCCACTGTCTCAATAATAAGTCACAAGTAGTCTGTTGCCAAGGCTCTCAGCCAAGCTCAACCACACCATGTGGACATGCCACGCCAGGTCTAGGGCTAACTCCTTACACCAAGCTATGCCTGTCATATATGTCCAAGGTCCACGACTCTTCCCCATCACCGTGCCTGGCCTATACAAATCGAAATCCTTCTCGTACCAATGCCAACACAATAATATGTATGCACAATGCCAATAAAAAATATAATAGCTAAGTATGTGCTACCTCAATGCCAAGTTCCTTTAAACTCAATATAATATGTCAATTCATGATGAGATAGAACAAAATACCATCTTACGCTATAAATATGCCAAATAAACTCAACCACAATAGTTAACTAGCAACAATTATTTCCCATGAATTATACATCCAACGATACTCAACAACGAGACCAATGAATAACAATTCAAGACACAAAAAAATACGTAAAAAACCCCGCATACAAATGTTGAGGAGCTAACCTACCTTTTCAGAAATTCCAAGTAATTTAAAAGGCTTCTTCGATAAAACCGTCACCTAATTAAATCAGCAACACAATATAATTACTAACTAGTTCAAGTATAAGACGATATTAAATTTACTCAATTAACCAACACCCATCACTCAAGTTAGCCAACACAATCAACACCCAACCATAACCATCCCACTGGCCGTGGCTGACCACCACCACCCACGGTGGCCAGACCACGGTCCCAGCAGCCACAACCACCCGTAGCAGTCCCACAACTACGGTGGCCAGCAGCCTTGGTCACGGCCTGAGCCACAGCTTGGGTCACGACTAAGGTTGCTAATTACGACGGTCTTTTATACAATTTATACAACCTAGATGAATTAAACAAGTATACAACAATGTATAAAACGATATTAAAATGATGTATAAGACGGTCTCACAACTATAAGACAGTATGATATGGCATAAGATAGTACACTGATAAGGCTGAAATCGTATCACCTAAATCAAAGTAAACCTATGATACTACTAACAGATAGATAACGGTAAGACAAATATCGAATCCACAGGGAGACGGTAATTAACTAGTTTATAATTATTTAAAGTGTCTTAAAGTAACAATTTCTTGGAAGTTTGTTTTGGTTTCATTTCTAACAACTAAAACCAATATGAAATAAAGATGTGATCGAATATATAAAGAAAGTCTAGAGATTAGGTTCACTAGGTCAGTTATCCGGGGATGCTAAATAATAATCAAGAGACAAACCAAACTATCTAAGGTCACAAGATCGGCCGATTCAATTATGTCCTTTAAGTCAAGATTAACATGCGATTGCTATAATTAATCTATTCCTATCTGATTATCGTAGCTTATATTAGTCTTAGCCCGGTCGGTGATAATCCTAATTCGCTTCACTAATTAATAATTCAAGCCTTAAATCAATTAATTAGAATAAGACAACAATCAGACGATAGTTCATACGATTTAGCAATTAAACAATCAATTAATCCCCTTCTAACAACCTAGATCCCCATTCTCCTTGGATGAAAGAATTAACTACTCATATTAATGATACTAACGACAATAACAATAAAGGAAAACATAATTAAAGACATAAAAGATGAATAAATAAGTAATTGCAATAACTTGAATTGAAATTAAAGTGTGAAGAATGATTACTGTAGCTAAGGAATTAACGAATACAATGCATAAATCCGAATGAATAAAGTAGTACACTAGATCTGGGTTTTTCTAAGAGTATTGAATGTAAATAAAGCGTAACCTAACAATGTAGCACGAGTTTTATATTTATGTTACAAATAAACCGACTTAAGGAAAGTTCCAAAAAAAAAAGTCTACAACTCAAAGGATCCTCGATCGAGTCAAGCGTACTCGATCGAGAACATCATGCTCGATCGAGGTACATATTACTCGATCGAGGAACCAAGCTTAGTACTATGCTTTTGTGATTTCTTCTCCTTTTTCCATCTTAGTTTTCGTGCTATCTTCTTTGTACTCTGTCTTGCCGCCTCCGCGGTACTCATTATCATCAAATTATTCTACAAATGCATCCATCCTGCATTAAAACACCAAAAGGAAGAAGTATCGACATTCTAACATAAACGGCATATAAAATGACATATCAATGCACAAAACCGTCTCAAAAGTAGCTAAGGGAAGGCATAAAGGTGTATACAAATACAACTCATCAAACTCCCCCACACCATCTCTTTGATTGTCCCTAAGCAAAGCTGACACACAATACAAACGACAAACATACAAACGGTGAATGAATAACTTGGAGCTAATGTCAATGCACATACAAATCCCAATCTATCCATATCTATAACAAAGTAATGACCAAATTGTACCAATAAAACAAATTCAAAGGTACAGGTAATAGAAAACGCAGCTCATCTCAAGATATAACATGATACCGTAACTCAGCCAAATACCTTTCAACCTTACAAGACAAATTAGTCGGATTCTCACGGATTCACTCATGCACTCATAAAAGGTGAGTTATATGTAAGATAGAAAGAAATAGAACACTCACTCAACTTATGAAACATGCATGCAATCTAATGTGATAGAAATTTTCCCAACTAATATGCATTCAAAAAGTAGACATAAGTACATGTATCAAGGGCAATAAGGGAGGCAAATGGGCAAAGGGTAGAAAAGGTTTGTGACAAGGCACGTTATGGATATGTGAGGCTAAGACGGTAATCGCAGCTACATACTAACCAAAATCAATTCTACAACAAAAAGTATAAGTAAACCCAACTAGAGAAATCATCTTAACATTGACAACATATGGGAGACAATTAGATACTCCCCAGAAGTGCATTAGACTCTAGTAACTTGACAATTATTATGGGTTGTGTTTTTTCACATACGGATTTTATTCTTTCACAAACGCAAATTACCCTTTTGCCCATTTCATTTTTCAATTATCTCTCATACCTCATACTATAAATTAAAAAAACGTAAAATGTACGCGGTGCCCTTGAACTTTGAAGTTTTGCCCGAAATACCCAAATTTTTTATCCGAAACACTTTAAGAGGCCACAACTCATGTTTACGAGCTCAGAAAGTGATGAGTTATTTTTCACATTGATAATCTTTCTGAGAACTATAACTTGAAAAAAAAAAAATTGTCGAGTTTGGAATCTGTGACCAAGAGATATGGTCACTCAAAGTTTGTTCATTCAAAAAAAACTTTGACTTACAAAAACTAATAGCAACGGGATCCAAATATGATACTTTTTTTTCAAATCGTAGTTCTCTAAAAGATAATCGATTTGAAAAAAAAATTACCAGTTTCTGAACTCGTAAACACGAGTTATGGGCTCTTAAAGTTTTTCGAATAAAAAAATTGGGTATTTCGGGAAAAAACTTCAAAGTTCAGGGGCACCGCGTGCATTTTCCGTTAAAAAAAATCAATCATCCTTTCCCCACCAGTGCCACCATCTTCATTCCCCTACCTGTCCACCACCACCAACCACCCCGATCACCAGTGATTCCAACTATCGGCGATCCACCCATCAGCGAAAGACTAGAGACGCCAGCAACTTTTCCCAACCGACAACCACAACCGCGATCCACTAATGAACCACCCTTTACGCATACCCAGTCAAATACGATGCAATTCACCAAGACGACCATCCTCCATGTTCTCCAACGTAGGTAGAATTTATCAATTAAAATACAACAGAAAAAACAATCAAGTATTAAAGGACAATTTGATTGAAATTTGTCGCATATTTTGATTGTATGCCCATCCAATTTGATGATTGTATTGGAACAATCTAATTCTTTTCCCATTGTCGCAGGATACCGCACTGCAACATCCCAAATTTGTTTGTTTGTTTTTTTTTTTTTTTTTTTTTTTTTTAATAAATCAATACAGAAAACCATCTATTTGCACAATGCAAATTAATGTAGTTTTTTTATAAATTGACGTAATTACATGTTTGATATGAGAATAAAGATACATAAATGAAAAATTTGAGTGAAATTTAATTAGGTTTTAGGAGAAGGAAAAAAGATAAAATCAAGAATTTTWAACTTGAGGGAAGGGGGAAGGGTAGTGTTTGAAAACATTATTAAAAAATGTATGCGAAAGAGTAAAAACCGTATGTGAAAGAGTAACTCTGATCATTAATGAAGCAATTTTTTTCATTTCTCATTTTTTTTTTTTCATATTTTTTCCGAAATCTCTTTTTCTTTTCTTTTCTTCTTCTTCTTTTTTTTTTCTTCTTCTTTCCTTTGCTTCACATATTTTTCCCTCTTTCTTTTTCCATCACAAGAGACTAACACAATTGCTACAAAATTAAGCTACTATCCACTCGACAATAAAAGTCCCATTCCCATCCAAAGTAGCAAAAATAGACAAGAAACTCAAGCAACTGCGACTGTCCCAATAAGGTAGGCAAATTCTGGATTGTAGCTATTAGATGAGATATAAAACGTCTACAAGGGTTCAAACGTTCTAACAAAAAATGAAATGTAAGGCTTATTTGAACGGTCAGAATCGCCTATCCACATGTACTTAGTCAAATGAACACAATAAAAGCATCAAGAAAAAAATGTCACACTTATGCAGTTTGATATTACACATTCCACAAGGAGAACCACACTCAAGCCTAATTGACAAGGAGACCGGTTTATTTATGTTCCTGGCCTAGGAAGCTCTATAGACCTCAGAAATTTAAGTGGCTTACCAACATAATTTTGTCAAATTTACTTAGCATAAGGCATGTTTTTTACGGTCAAGACTTGAGATATGAGCTTTGCTTTCATAAATAACAGGTCAAACAATGTACATGGATAACTGTATTGGGATTCAAATGCAAAAACAATGCAAATTATCTTCATTGTTATATAATTCACCAAGACTCAACCTAAAGCAAATGAAAAAACATTTTTTTGGATTTTTTAAATTTTTTAAATTTTTATGGATTTTTTATTTTTAAAAGCACACAACTGAAAGAAAGCACACAACATAAATAAATACTCCTCCAAACCTAAATGTCACAGTGTCCTCATTGTGACCCTAACAGCACAGCAGTCACAATAAACCAACATCAACAACAATCTAAAGACGACACAACTACAAAAGGGAAAGGGGGATAACTAGCTAAAGAAAATACAAGATGAAATAGATACAAGGATAGAAACTACCGTCCGTAAGGTACAAGCTCCCCCAAACCAGCTAGAAAGTGGGGAAAAATAGTGACCAGCTGTCACTACTGTTCAACATCATCATCATCGAGGTTCTCATCATAATCATCCGCCTGCCTCAACCAATCGTCCAACTCAGGCTCAGTAGCACGACCACCACGACGTGGACCACCGCGTCGACTACCATGACCGCGACCAGCTGCAGGTGAAGAAGAAAAAGCACCAAACTGAAAAACGGGACCGGAAGTACCAGCCTCACCAACCTGACCTCCCTGAGAACCACTAGCAAAAGGACCACCAAAACCACCAACTGGCTCGTCAGGACGAATGGGAGTATAGAAAGGCCTCCATAGAGCACCAAAGTCGTGACTGAACTGGCCAGTAAACTCCGCTGGAGTCACATCGTAAAGATGGAAAACCTGACTATCATCTTCAGGAGTAGTGGTGTAGTAACTAGGAGGAGTCTCAGTGTAGGGACGGCCCTCATAAATGCTAGTAGCCTCCATTTGCTCCCATAAACGCCTTTGGACCAAGGCATTGTTGATGCTTTCATGAATGCGAACCTCCCTTTCAACAATAGGATCAAGAGTATATGAAGGTATATTAGGAGGGGGGACAAAATGCCGAGGAGGTAAAGTAGGTCGAACAACCTGAGCAGGAGGTCGCTCAGCCTTTTTACGAGGATGTCTCTTCAAAGGAATAATGTAGGTAAGGTCCTCGAGAATCAAATAAGTAACAGGTATAGGACGGATTTCAGACTCATCCTCCTCCAAAGGCTTAATACTTTGCAATTGGGCACATGGTAGGTTCATCCAATAAGTACCCCTAACCTTCCACATATATTGTTTTTCGCCATCAATTTCCATCCATGATACACCATAACGAAAATATTCTTCATTGAACAAAGGGGGCTCAAACTAAGTCATAGGAACATAAGGTAGACGACCTTCAAACCCCGCTACTCGTCTAGCCAAGCGAGTGACAATTGCCCCGTAATCCAAGGAAGAGTATTTTTCGGTCATCTTTTCCAAGGCACTACAAACATCCCCGGGAGCACTGAAAGTGAAGACTTCCTCTCAGATTGGGTTGAGATAAGAAGCAAGCAATAAAAATTCCATGGTAATAAGCTTACTCATATCTATTCTGCCATATAAAAGAGATGAAAACATTCGCAAAAAGATACGAAGGCAAACATGTTGCACATCGTTAACCGGCATAACACCGACCTCAGCCTCAGAATCAGTAAGTAAATGGAAATAACGAACAGCTTGCACCCCGAAAGGAGCACTCACCCAATCCTTATCTTCGACTTTATCGATCTAAACCGAGGTGTTCACCTACCTCATCAAATGTTAAATTGTAATTGCCATTTAATAGTCTGAAGCGAATTTGATGACCGGGCACATCAAGAACATATGAACTTAGGAATTCAAGTGTGAGAGTTAAATAAGAGATCTCACATAGAGTGTAGAGACCGGTAAGACCGAGTTGAACAAAGATGCCATAAATACTATCATTGACACCTAATCGTTGCAAGGTAGTGTCACATACACATCATGTTCCATAGGCCTACCCATGAGCCGTTGAAACTCATTGCGCTGATTGGCATCCCGAAAGACAGCCATGGGAAATTCATTAATCGGTGGAATACGCGGCGGTCTTGGCCTCACCACTCTTCGTTGCTCCCTTTCTCTCCTAGCATCTCTTTCTTGCCGATTCATGCTGAAAACAAGCAAACAAATAATTACAAAACTGATTTAAAGCCAATCAATCCCGAATTACCCAACCCTAGGTCGAAATTGTCAAATTTTGGGCATAAAATGGATGAAATAGGATGCACAAGGCTAGGAATGAGTAATTATAAGGAAGCAATAGATGAATTAAAGTAAGAAATATCAAATTTAAGCATAAATTAAGCATAAACAAGCCAAACCCTAACCTTCTTTAAGATGGATGAATATTGGAAATTAAAATGTAAATCAAGCAAATAACCAAAGTGGAGTGCAAGTCGCAATGAAGTTATGATGATGAATTTGTAGTTTAAGTGAGTATGTAAGTAATTGAGAGTGATGAGATTGGGGAATGAGAGTGACAAGGGGCGGAAATAATGAAGAACAAGAAGAATAAGATAAAAATTTGGGAAAACACAAGTTAAGCAGCACGAAAGGCCGGTCCGACCGCCCGACTCGATCAAGTCAGGCATTCCTCGACCGAGGAACTCAAAATCAAGACTACCCAACTTTTGACATTTGCATTGTTAATTTTCCATCGAGATTCCTCGATCGAGTATGTCACTTCCTCGATCGAGGAACTGGTATGCTGTCCGTAGTTCGTCAATTTTCCCTTTGATTGCTACAAAACCGTCTTATCTGCAAAAAAAAACTCAATAAACACGTAAAATGCATCCCTCACCCCACCTAAACACAGATACAACCCTGTATTGGGAATAACAAAATGTAAAAACGATAATTTAAATGCAATAAATGTAAATTTAACAAAGAATTACAACAAAAACGCGGGCTGCCTCCTGGTAGCGCTGGTTTAAGTAGTCCCGCACGACCGTATTACCTTTCAAGGAGAGGGGTCATCAAGAGTCAAGAGGTCAACAACCTCTAGTACTCCAATAAACGCACTGTCATGATAAACTTTCAATCGTTGGCCATTCACCTTAAAGACCTCACCTTTGTCAGTTTGCAGTGTAGCTGAGCCAAATTTGTTCACTTCAGCAACTGTGAACGGTCCGGACCATCTATATCTCAGCTTACCTGGAAACAAACGCAAACGAGAGTTAAATAAGAGTACCTTATCACCCACATTAAATTCGTGCTGCAGGATATGCTTATCGTGCCACTTCTTGGTCCTTTCCCTGTAAACTCGAGCACTATCATAGGCATGTAGGCGAAATTCATCGAGCTCATTCAACTGCATAAACCGCTTCTCACCCGCTAGAGAGAGATCCATGTTAAGCTCCTTAATGGCCCATAGAGCCTTATACTCAAGTTCAACTGGAAGATGGCATGCCTTGCCATAGACTAATCGGTACGGTGATGACCTAATTGGAGTTTTGAATGCAGTGCGGTAAGCCCGTAGAGTATCATCAGGCTTACGGCTCCAGTCATTGCGATTCTTGTTGACTACTTTTTCTAGAATCGACTTTAGCTCTCTATTAGACACCTACACTTGTCCACTAGTCTGTGGATGATAGCCTAATCCCCTGTGATGAGTGACGACATATTTATTCAATAAATAATTAAGATGACGCTCATTGAAATGCTTCCTTCCATCACTTATAACTGCACGAGGGAATCCAAATCGCGGGAGGATAATTTTTTGAAACAGTTTAACAACAACTTAGCATCACAAGTAGGAGTGGCAACAACTTCCACCCATTTGGACACATAATCAACAGCGACAAGGATGTACTGATTCCCATGAGATGAAGGGAATGACCCTTGGTAATCAATACCCCACACATCAAAGATCTCAAACTCCAAGATCCCTGTTTGAGGCATCTTATGCCTTTGCGAAATATTGCATGTCCTTTGACAAGCATCACATAAACGAACAAAAGTAGTAGTATCTTTCAGGATGGTTGGCCAATAGAAGCCAGACTGCATCACTTTGGAAAATGTCCTAGATGGACTATGATGACCATCATAGGAAGAGGAGTGACAATGAGAAAGGATAACATGTACCTCACTCTCTGGAATACACCGCCTATAAATACCGTCAGCGCACTCCCGGAATAGATATGGATCATCCCAGAAATACCGCTTCACATCATGCATAAATCGCATCTTCTGCTGATAAGATAAGTCAGGTGGTGGAATACCTCCTACTAAGAAATTGGCGTAATCAGCAAACCACGGGGTGCCCGTAGTAATGGCTAGCAATTGGTCATCTGGAAAAGAATCATCAATAGGAATAGACTCCCCTCTATCATACTTAAATCGAGAAAGACGGTCAGCAACAACATTCTTAGCACCCGACTTATCCCGAATCTCCAAGTCAAATTCTTGTAGTAACAGGATCCAACGAATCAGTCGGGGTTTGGTTTCCTTCTTAGACAACAAATACTTCAGTGCAACATGATCGGTGTACACAATTACCTTTGAACCCACGAGGTAAGCTCTAAATTTGTCTAATGAATAGACAAATGCAACTAATTCTTTTTCTGTGGTAGCATAGTTGATTTGCGCATCATTCAACGTCTTACCGACATAGTAAATGGCATGTAACACCTTATCCTTCCGTTTCCCCAAAACAGCACCAATGTCATAGTCACTGGCGTCACACATGATCTCGAAGGGCAACGTCCAATCTGGAAACTGAATCACGGGAGCTGAGATAAGAGCCTGCTTAATCCTGTTAAAAGACTTAACACACTCATCAGTAAACACAAAACGGGCATCCTTATGAAGAAGCTGGGTTAGTGGTTAAGCAATTTTTGAAAAATCTTTTATGAAGCGACGATAGAATCCTGCATGACCGAGGAAACTTCAAACACTCTTGACATTAACCGGGTACGGGAGTCGCTCAATCACCTCAACCTTAGCTTTATCCACTTGGATGCCTCGTCTTGACACCAAATGACCAAGTACCACCTCTTAAGTCACCATGAAGTGGCACTTCTCCCAATTTAGGACAAGATTAGTCTCCGCACAATGTTGCAAAACCTTAGATATATTTCTCAAACAAACATCCAAATTAGTACCATAAATACTGAAATCATCCATAATAGACTCTATGTAATCAGAAAATATAGCCATCATACAACGCTGGAAGGTAGCTGGGGCCTTACACAAACCAAAAGGAATTCTTCGATAAACAAATACACCATAAGGACAAGTGAAGGTAGTCTTTTCCTGATCATCAGGATGAATGGGTATCTGAAATAAGCCTGAGTAGCCATTTAGGTAACAGAAATACTCGTGACATGCTAGTCTCTCTAACATATGATCAATGTAGGGTAAGGGGAAGTGGTCTTTCTTAGTAGCTACATTCATCTTCTTATAGTCTATACACATCCTCCATCTGGTCACAAGTATAGTAACAATTAATTCATTTTTAACGTTAGTTACTACGGTAGTACCTCCCTTCTTAGGCACAACCTGAACATGACTGACACATTGAGAATCAGAAAAAGAGTAAACAATCCAACATCAAGTAATTTTTGTACCTCTTTTCTCACCACCTCCTACATAGGAGGGTTTAATCATCGTTGACCTTGTGCACTAGGCTTATAACCCTCTTCTAAGTGAATATGGTGCATACAAAAATCAGGACTAATGCCTTGTAAATTGTCAATGCTATATGCTATACCTAATTGTCTTTCTATGGGTCCTCAAAACAACCAATAAAGAAGAGTGTTGGATGTCGGTTAGGCTAGCATTGACAATTACAGGGTTCAGCTAATGATCATCAAGAAACTCATATTTATGATGGGAGGGAAGAGGTTTAAGTTCAGGTTTTTTTACCTTGGTAACCCTGGATGGGTCACCTAAGCTATAAACTTGTTGCTTCTTCCATTCCTCGCTAGTTAGTAGTTTCTCGATCTTATCAACTTATTGATTCCATGATCTCGTCGCAGTAGCGGAATCAGTTACTAAGGCAATCTCAAGAGGATCCCTATTCAATCACAAAGCAAGACATTCATCAATAGTAATATCAACTATATCAATCCAATGACATGTCTCTTCTAGCATGGGGTGTTTCAAAGCATTCTATAAATTGAAAGTGATTGCATCATCACCCACAGTCAGTGTCAGTTTTCCATGTTTGACATCTATTACTGCCCCCGCAGTATGAAAAAACGGTCTACCCAAGATGATTGGAATGTGGGTATCTTCAGCCATGTCTAACACAACAAAGTCAACGAGAATGAAAAACTTCCGTACTCTAACTGAGACATCTTCCAAGACACCCAATGGATGCTTAATAGACCGGTTAGCCATCTATAAGGTCATTTTTATAACATTGAGTTGACCCATATTTAACCTTTTGCAAATAGAGCAAGGCATGACACTAACATTAGCCTCTAAATCGCAAAGGGCTCTATCAATAGACAATCAACCTATATGACAAGGAATAGAAAAAATCCTTGGTTCCTGTAGTTTAAAAGGTGATCGGCTTTGCAACACAGCGCTTCATTCTTCAGTAAAGGCCACCGTTTCAACTTCATTGAAGGATCGCTTCCTCGTCAATATGTCTTTCATAAACTTTGCATACGCCGGCACTTGAGTGATCAACTCAGTAAAGAGAATACTCACTTGCAAGTTCTTCACGACTTCCTCGATCGAGGTCACTACTTCCTCGATCGAGGACCTCACTGTCCTCTTTATCCTCACTTTCCTTCGTGGCACAAGATATATCAACACCTTCTCCGTCACCCATCTCTAGATTACCCAATCCTTTGGGATGAATATAGGGTAGCTCATCTTCATTCATGGGCATATCCGGACCTTGATAAGTTGTATCACTCCTCAGATGAATTGCATTAGCTTGTTCATGCGGTTGTTTTCCTTGAGGAGGAAGGTTTCCGGGTTGCTTTGAAGAGTTTTGGACTGCCAATTGAGCAACTTGCGTGTCCATCATCTTGTTATAGGCTATCAACTCAGAAATTTGAGTTGTTTGTTTCTGTTGAATCAATAAACTTTGTTGCAACATAGCCTTCATCTCTGCCATATCATTACTTGGAGCTCGTGGAGGAGGTTGCAATGGCTAAAACTATTGTTGACGCTGATTATTAAATTGATTTCCCTCTTGGGTCTGTCTATTATAACCACTCTGCTGATTACCACGGTTTTGAGGAATTACATAATTGGAATTGGGCTGCTGCTGTGGTTGCGGTTTTTGCACATTCTGGCTCGTCCACTGGAGGTAAAGGTTCTCATTGGTCCTTTTATTATAGAAGATGAAGAAGGGATTACCTTGCCTATAAGACTGATCGGAATTAACTTGCTCTATTATGCTCATGCACTCAACGACAGTATGACCATCAATACCACAACGGCCACATGACTCTTCTTGTTGAACCATAGCATGAACTATGTGCTTATTACCCAAAGATTGAGATGTTTGCAATTCCGCAATTTGGGCAGTTAAAGCTTCCAGCTGGGCCGCGATGACATTATCCGAACCACCTCCTCTTGTAGTTCCTCTTGGATTACCATACTCAGCAGTGTGTGTAATACCCGTCCCTTAGGAGGACCCGTTGACTGACCATAGTTGACTAGTGTGACCTTAATCATCAAGACGAAGTAGTTGTTAGGTTTGGACTCGACCTAGTGAGTGACACTCGGTCGAGTGTGCTGTACTCGACCGAGTGCAGGGGACTCGGTCGAGTGTGTTGGCACTCGACCGAGTGCGTCATCGTCAGCGTAATAATATATTACACGTAAGTAAGAATTCCGTAATTTGTTTTCTTATTTCTTTCTTTTCCCTTTCTTCCCCAAAACCCTAAATCTTCTCATCTCTTCCTTTTCCTCATCCTGCACCTTGCTAATCTACACCTAGGAGACTATCACGAGAATGGAGGTTTACGCCGATTTCGACCTAGTCAGCTAACCGTACGATAAGGTAAATCACCATCACCGTCTGTATGTCGGGTTAGGGTTATGATTGTGCGTAATCGAGTAGTACCGTTGTTGTAGGTATTAATGTCGGTATACAATAGCCGCGTGATTGAGTTAATGACTGATGCTACGTGGGATGCGGTACATGTAGGATTTCCTACCCAGTTGCCTGTGTAATTATATGCATATGAATGTCACGGTGTGGTACTGTGCTTTATGATGTGATTCTATGATTGTGATGTATTGTGATGGCGGAGTTGGTGTGGTGGATGTTGGTGTTGGGTGTGATTGGTATTGTGATATTGTTTGTGAGCCATTGTGAGAGGTGGTCTCACCCCTATTGTTCGCCTTATGCGTTCTCTCAGCGTAGGGGGATCTGCACATTAAGGGACCTGGGTTATTGTGGGTGGTTTAGGTGGTTGGCTGCGGTCTTCCACTGGCAGGGCTATATACTTCGGTGTGTAGTCGGTTACTTATTGTGTGGTGTGGTGTGGTGTGGTGTAGTGATGGTGGCGGTGTGGTACTGTTACGTTATTGTTTACATTGTATTGTATATAGTTGCTTAGTTGTCTGACCCCGTTTAATGTTTTGAAAACTGTGATGATCCATTCGGGGATAGTGAGCAGGTTGGCGTGCAAGTATAGTTGTTGTTTTGGATGCTTGTTGTGATGATCATGTTATGGGGATGGGAATCGCTGACACAGTTATTAGCATAGTAGTGGTGAAGACCATACTTGTATCAGTACAGTGTTGTAGTTCATATATCTTGTCCACATAATGTAATTAATAATAATGTTGTTCTATTATGGTCCATTTGATATATACTTACCTCGGATAACCGAGATGGTAGCACCATTGGTTGTCAGGGAAGGTCTAATACAAGCTTCCTTGGTGAGTAGGGGTGTTACAATGTGATTAGCCATCTCATCAATCAACTTCTAGGCATTAGAATCGTTAGTGTTGTTCTGGGATCTCCCATTGGCAGAAGAATCAAGGAGAGCCCTATGATCATTATATAACCCATTGTAGAAATGGTTACAAAGAATCAAGTTTTGAAAGCCATGATGGGGGACTGAATGAACCAATCTCTTGAAGCATACCCACGCCTTATTCAAATCTTTAGTAGGCCCTTGTTTAAAGCTTGTAATTTGGCTCTTAGCGCATTAGTCTCCTGTGGTGGGAAGTATCTCTTGTAGAAAGCAAGAGCTAAAGATTTCCAGTCAGTGATAGCAAGAGCCGCCATATCTAAATCTCTTAGCCATTCAACTGCACCATCTCTCAGTGAAAAGGGAAAGAGAACCTGCTTCACTTGATCTTGAGTTACTCCGGCAGTCAAAGGGATGAAGCAACAATAATTAGTGAATTTCTCCTTATGCTTGGCAGGATCCTCTCCGGCTCCTCCCTCGAACATATTTCGCTCCACCAGATTGATGTAAGATGGGCGAATTTTGAAAGTACCTTTATCAGTAGTCGGGAGACTAAATCCTTTTGGAATTGAATCCAATGTAGGCTCAGAGTGACTTGCTAATGTAGGCATCTTAATAGCCGTGGAAATTGGAGTATCTGTGTCAGAAACAAGGTTGTCCTCTTCAAAGGACGGGGTTTCTGCGAAATTGAATTGCTCGTATTCGGCGTCATGTGTACTAAAGTCTTCCACTTGACCTATTTCTCGCTGAACTGTAACGAAAAGTCTTCTTTGTCTCGGGATCAAAAGGTACAATCTCGGACCTGGTAGACCTGGGCATACACGGAACTAACAATAAAAATATGAGAACGGCCTCAAGGAGCAGGGGTTCCTTGAGACAAAAGACAAATTAATTAAAAGCAAACAGAAAATAGTTGCCTCCCCAACAACGACGCCAAATACTTACTGTTGAGCCTGAATTAACCTGGACTGACCGCTGTCTAGTCCGCCCAATACATGCAAGCAAGACAAGATATAATCCGGACAAGTCCATGAAGTCTGGATATGTCAAGGTATATCCCTGCTTAGGCTAGATCCATTATGCC
>VHZZ01000076.1:140592-153958 GCA_009801015.1 Silene noctiflora | reverse complement strand
TCCCTTGTGTATTCTTATATCGAGATTATGATAACGATATTTAAATCGTCATCGTGAACGCACTATTGTTGAGGACACTCACTCCAACACAGTGAACAGGGAGAAGTAGCGCGCATGGGAGCGAAACATATGATGTGTTCGATGGGAAAAGACATTGATCATTCCGAAGCCAAGTTCACTAAACTCATGTATGTGGAAGTAAGAATTAACAGAATTTGCACTCGTGCCATGATAGACACGTGGGCCTCCCACAATTTCACCGCCCCATATGAGGTGAAGCGATTTGGGATGAAACTAAGCCGAGAAGGAGACAACATGAAGGTTGTCAACTCCAGTGTTAAGCCAATTCATGGCGTAGCCAAAGATGTGGCGATCAAGATGGGTGAATGGAGTGGAAAACTTGACTTCACCAGCGTACCGTTGGACGACTTCAAGATCGTCTCCAGAATGGATTTTTTAAAGTGAACACCGACCTTCTTGGCACCCTATAATGGCTCCCTTATTATGGTCGGGCCGAATCCTTGCTTGGTGAAGGCTGTCAAAGCATATCGCAAGATGAAGGGACCTCTTCTCTAGGCGATGCAATTAAAAAGAGGACATCAGAAGGGTGAGCCGACTTACTTGTGTACAATGTCTATGAAATACGACACCTCCGTTGGAGTGGTGCTGGAACCACAAGTGGACACTAGTTTTCAGAAGTTCGTGATTTTCTGTAGTTTGACAATGCAATTTCGCGTTTGTTTTCTTCGATTTATTGAAATTAAATCCGCTATTATTCAATTAGTTATGTTTTCTATATGTTCGATGAAATGCTTTTAATGTTTTGTGGTTTTGCAGTACAATTGGTGTTTGTTTTTCTGATTTATTGAGGTTAATTTTTAGTAATCAGTGTATCACGATGAATTTATGATCTTATTGTTGTTAATTATGTATATTATGATGCATTATTGATTAGAAAAAGTTCCATTGACATCGGCTTGGTTTTTTATGGTGAATTTATGGTCTAATGTTAGTTTTTTTTTTATTTTGTATCCTTACTTTGCTCCCTTGGTTTGATGCCCTATCAGGACAAGGTAAGGGGTGCTAGTTTCCACTAGTGACAACATCAGTTCGGCAATTGAGAATTCTTTTGTCCGCTAGACGATGTTGTCCGCTGGTATTGTGCTAGTGTTGGTGCTCTGCTGTGATGTGCTGGTTAACTATTAGTTTTTATTGTGCGCTTTCGGCCGATGTTATGCTGGTAATCGTTGCTAGTTGTTACCGCCTGTCGTTTCTAGTTGTTAACCGCATGTCGCTGCTAGCTGTTACTGCCTCCTATTGTTGTTTGTTGTTGTCGCTGCTAGCTATCGATGTCTGTTGCATGCATGTTTGCTGGTTGCTAGTGCTGCTTGTAGCCTTGGTAATTAATTCTTCTCATTTTTCTTTTGTTTGTATTTAGCTTTACCTTTTCTTTTCGATGAAGTGATTGAATCCATCAATGGCTGGTATATGGAACGTGGCCTGTTTGACATGGTTAATTCCTGTTATACTGTTTACTACTTTTCTTTGAAGATTATGGATTTTTCTTCCTAATTGTGGTAATTCATCAACCATTTTCTCTCTGTTTCTGCTTATAAATAATTGCGCTTGTTTTTTTGATGGCATCAGGCGTTGAGATTCTTTTATGGGAATTCTGAGGTTACAAATTTCGGAAGCAGAGGTGAATGATATTTCTATCCACTTTCTTGATAGAAAAACGTATGTTTTAACCCAAGATCATTCTATTCTAGTTAAAGTTGCTAGGTTGATTATGCAATATAGAACAATAGAACATGATTTAATGATTATGCAAATGGTGACTAGATATAGTACTTGACTGCAAATTATGGTTTGTGTTCTTGAGAACTTTTCTTTCCCTCAGTTCTCTTATATCCAAGTCTTCTTTATTGTTATCTTTAGGTGTGAACCAATCATCCGTAAGACATAGCCTGAAACGATACTTCGACAGCTTACAACTAAAAAGGGACAGATAGTTTTCATCACCCACAATGTTATCGCTGTTTTAGAATGGACGGATTGTTTTTACAAAAATCCAAAAAATTGGATGATGCGTGCAAAAGAATAGAATCACGCAAACACTTATGATTTTGTTTATGTTGTATGTACCACACTATTTGTACAATGCCAAAAACATGATCACGCTTTTCAAATTTTTCAAAATTTTATGTAGTACTCGCCGTCTTCACTTGAGGATTGAGGAACACTGAAGTTATGATGTCCACGATATACAATCCTCCGATTGCAGATTTATTTTTTCTTACTGTTTTCAAGCATCATACTGTAAAATAACACAACAAATTAGTTGATCCTTTGTCTAACAAGAGGCTTTGTGTGGTTATGTTTTCTTGTCAGGTTTACAATTTAAATCAAGGAAAAAGAGATGTAGAAACTGTCTTAACGATGGGAATCATGGACGATGTTAACATATTTCCCAAAGCTGTCGGAGGTACATACAGTTTGTCCTTTAACCTTTTATGGAGTATTTTCTTATTACACTGCCATTCTGCCAACACCATGTCATGTTGGATTGAATACTTTTACCTGGTTAACTTCTTGTATGGAATTCKTTGTTTGGYCTTCRYAAAGATTAYAGATTYTGAWAAGATGAAACCCYTGCTAAAGGAATTTAGCTATATGGCTTTATCCCATGCTTTTGAAGTTGTACTCTCACTACTCTGTAGAAGTGTAGTATTCTTGCAGTATTATTTCTGGTTATGGCCTAAGTAGAAGGGTTTAAGTTACTAGGATAATGCAGACATATAGCTAGTAATATCATTATTTTGCACTTATTTTTTCAATTATGCACTCGTCACTATCATCATACATCTGGCTAGCAGACCCAATGGCCTTACTTTATATAGATTGGGGATTTGAATTTACTCTTCATGCTACATTAGCTATTTAGCCTGGTCTGTCATGATATATTTTCTGCCGTTGGCACTGAGTTCTTATTAGTGTTTTGGTTTGTCATTTGCATAGAAGTCACTAACTCACCATACGTTCGAGTCTGTATAACACTATATATATTGGAAGATGTGTTCGATTTTGCATTAGCCATTGACATGAATGGATTGTGATTCATTCCAATACTAACTTTTGTAAGTATTGTCTCCAACACTGCAGACACATGCAAGGTTGATCTCTTGATGAATGTGGTTATTGAGCATGTCAGTGGAGGTTTCTTAGCTGGTGGTGGTATTTCAAGTTGGGTATGATTTATTGTACTGACAAGAATATTAAGAACATGGCCTCTTGCAATTGCAGAATCACAAAAGAGGAGTATTATGCCAATGTGTTAGTCTTTTTTTTATTACATTTGTATCTGACTATCATTATTTAGTCAGTAGTGTTCTATAGATATTTATTTATGTGTAGATCTTAGAATATTTATTTTAAAACAAGTGTATATTTATACTTTTGGAGTATTTATTTATAAATTATGGGTTTTGGAAATATAATTTTTTTTAATTGATTGCAACTTTCATTTGAAGCGTTTTTCCCATTAAAAACGCCTCAAATATAATTTTTTTGATTTAGAAATATACCTATTTACATCGATTTTAGTCAATAAATGATGTAAATAAGATGATATTTACATCGGTTTTCATCTGTAAATGATGTAAATAACGTGCTATTTACATCAGTTCTGTACCAAACCGATGTAAATTAAAGGCTATTAACATCGGTTCTATAAAGAAAACGATGTAAATATATGCCATTAACATCATTTTTACAACCGATGTTATTGTTATAAATGCCATAAACAACGCCGCGAGAAACATCGCCCAAAACCGATGTAAATGGACCTAAAAAACCAATGTCAATGACACTTTTTCTACTAGTGGGAGAAAGTGTTAGAGGATAACAAGGACTTGATTCCTGACCATTTACATATGAAACTGCCGCCTCGTCGCTCGGCAGATCATCAAATTGAGTTACTTCCAGGGACAAGACCTCCCGCTCGAGGGCCTTACAGGATGACACCCCCAGAGTTAGTGGAACTTCGAAAGCAGCTAGATGATATGCTCCGCTCAGGGTATATTCGACCCTCTAAAGCTCGCTTTGGAGCCCAGTGCTTTTCCAGAAGAAACATGACGGTAGTCTGAGATTGTGTATCGACTATCGCGCATTAAACAAGCTGACGGCGAGAAACCACTACCATGTCCCCTAAGTAGCTGACTTGTTTGATCAATTACAAGGTGTTGTGTATTTCATCAAGTTGGATCTGAGATCCGGTTATCATCAAGTTCGAATTGCCGAAGGAGATGAGCCAAAGACAGCTTGTGTGACGAGATATGAGTCCTTCAAATGGTCGGTCATGTCTTTTGGCTTGACAAACGCACCAACAACGTTCTGTAACTTGATGAATCATATGTTTCACGAGTACTTGTACAAGTTTGTGATGGTGTACCTAGATGATATCATGGTGTATAGCCGCTCTTTGACCGAACATATAGAACACTTGAAACTTGTGTCCGTTAAACTCTGGGACAACCACTTATTTGTCAAAACAGAGAAATGTGAATTTACTCAACCAGAAGTCAATTTCCTCGGTCACATTGTCGGGAAGGGCAGTGATGAGTCGTATTTATATACACATTTATGTCTCCCCTTAATCGCTTTTTGTATAGATTTCATGCTAGATTATGTCTTTTACTTGTCATTTATGTTAGAATGTTGTTACTGATGCTATTTGGTGTTTAATGCAAGAAAGATGCAATGAAGCACCACGGAATGGCATAAAGTAATACACGAAGCATCTAGAGGAAGAGAAGAGAATACGAAGAAGTGACAAAAAGAGGAACTTCACATTACGAGTGCCTACTTTGAAGAGCCATAACTCGAGTTATGAAAATGATAATCAAGTAATTCAAATTGGAGGTGAAAGCTCATACTTTTATCTTTCTAACTCCACCGAAAACGCTTGATTTGACCAATTAACGAAGAAATGACGATCATTTGAAATTCAGTGCGCGTTGCAGGAAGATGCCGAGACAAAGAACTCGATCGAGTTTATGATTACTCGATCAAGTTTCCTATACGCAATTGAGAAATTTGCAAATGTCGAGAGTTGGGGATGCCGAGAAGTGAAAACTCGATCGAGTTCCCCAAAACTCGATCGAGTTTCTACTGAGAGTCCGATTTCAGCAAGGACTTTCCTTAATAGATTTGTTTCATGCTATGAATACCAAACTCAACGCCTATGTTTTATTATGATTTATTTTATCCTAGAAACTCTCTAAAACTCATTAGGTTAGTTAGTTTAGTTTTCATTATTATTGCCTTTCAGATCTACACTTTAATTACGGTATTACTAATCTTTCCTCGTTAATTATTAATTCATGTTTCAATAACTTTCTTGTTTATTGTTTTTGTGTTGTTAATTATGTTTTCTATTCATCTTATTGTTGTTAGATTYATTARTATGMRTAKCTAAWTTGTTAATCTAGGGTGAATGGGAATCTAGGTTGATMGAASGGGGTTTAATTAATGAAAYTGATARTTAAATTGCTTCTTGTTGTTGWTCAATTGATTGTCCYGAATCTAATTAGTTGATTACTGATCAGAGTTAATTAATTAGTRTTGCATAAACTAGGATTTTCACCGACCGGGTTAAGACTAGTATAGGCTGCGACAATTGAATAGACTGACTTAATGATAGCGACCGCGTGTTAAGTTTAGATCTAAAGGGAATATTTTAGTCGACCGATCATATGACCTTAAACAACATAGTTTGCTCGGTCAATGAATTAAACCTTACCCCTGAATGACTACCTAGTGAACCTGATCCCTAAACTTCTCTTTATTATTGATTTAATCTTATTTACTTTATTGCAATTAGTTGTATTTAATCAAACAAACATCCTTCCAGAAATTGTTGCTTTTAAGACAAACTTAGACTTAGCAAATAGATTACACTGCCTCCTCGTTGATTCTACCCTGACTTATCACTAGCTATTTTGTTAGTATAATTTAGGTTTACTTTGATATAGGTGATACGACTTTAGCCTTGTCAGGGAGACTTAGAATGGACCAGAAGAAGATCACAACGATCAAGGGTTGGGGCACCCCAAGAAACGTGTCTAAGCTTCGCTCTTTCTTAGGGCTAGCGAACTATTATCGGAGATTCATTTGAGAGTACTCAAAAATAGTCGCATCACTAACCGATTTGATGAAGAAGGACGTGAAGTGGGAGTGGTCTATCGATAGGAGACGGGCCTTTGAGAGGCTCAAGGAAGTGATGTTATAAGAACCGGTATTAGCGTTGTCAGATATCACGAAACCCTTTGAAGTCGAGACAGATGCATTTGATTATGCCCTTGGAGGGGTGCTACTTCAAGGGGGTCACCATGTGGCTTTTGAGAGCATGAATTTGAATGGGTCCAAGACTCGGTATCTTGTTCAAGAGAAGGAGCTCCTACCTATTGTTCACTGCCTGCGGGGATGGAGACGCTACCTCTTGGGGTTGAAGTTTGTTGTAAAGACTCACAACACCGCAACATCACATTTCTTGACTCAACCCAAGCTCAACCGTCGGCAAGCTAGATGGCGGGAATTGTTGGCGGAGTTTGATGTGGAATTCATTTACCAGCCGGGAGCGTCAAATCAGTTCGCCGAAGCCCTAAGCCGTAGGTGCTATTTATCCGCTCTACGTATGATTGCTCACCTATCCACCACCACTGTGGCCACAGATATTCGAGTTAAGGCGAAAGAACAACTAAACCAAGACCCCATGGCGAGGAATATTAAACAACTGGCCATTGAAGGAAGACTCGCAAGTTCTGGATTGAAGATGGACTTTTATTCACAAAGAGACATCGTATCTTTGTTCCGAAAGCAGCTGGACTGCGAAAGATTCTCCTACAAGAGTACCATGCTATCTTGTGGGCCGGTCATCCGGGATGGAAATGAACCTTATGCCTATTGAAGATAAGCTACTATTGGCCACATATGAAGGATGATGTGATGGAGTACACAAAGACTTGTCTCATTTGCCAACAAGACAAGGGAGAGAAACAGAAGCCAAGAGGGCTGCTGAATCCTTTGCCAGTACCGAAACGACCATGGGAGAGTATCTCGATGGACTTCATATCTGGTTACCTAAGGTAGGGGAACTAAGTGTGATCCTTGTCATTGTGGATCGATTCTCGAAGTATGCCACTTTCATTCCCTTACCTAAGGCTTGTAATGCCGAAGAAATAGCTAAAATGTTTTTCAGGCATGTTGTGAAGTATTGGGGACTACCTTAGAGTATAATCAGTGATCGCGTTGCTCGATTCACAGGATTATTTTGGGGAGAGTTGTTCAAGCTTCTTGGGTCGAATATTCTTATATCCTCCAGCTATCATCCCTAAACGGATGATCAAACAGAACGCTTCAATAGTATGTTGGAGGAATACCTGCGACACTTTGTGGGTGCAACTTAGATGGAGTGGGTGAGACTCCTTGATGTTGCCCATTTTTGTTTTAACGCTCAAACGAGCTTCTCTTACAATAAGAGACCGTTGAGCTTGTTACAGGTGAGATGTCGTTGCTGCCTCCCACTGTTGTAGATACCTACACAGGCCGAACAAAGAAAGCACACGAGTTTTCCAGAGAATGGAACGTGAATGCCGAGATTGCCCGACCTTATTTGGAGAAAATCTATCGCCATATGAAGAAGTGAATAGATAAGAACCGGAGGCTCCGTGAATTCAGTGTTGGTGATATTGTCATGGTGAAGTTGAACAAGGAGCAGATGAGATTCCTCCGGGGACGAGACAAGCGACTGGTGCGAAAGTATGAAGGCCCCATCCAAGTGATCAAGCGGATTGGGGAAGTGGCATACAAGCTCGACCGCCCTGCCTGGATGAAGTGCCAACCTGTCTTTGATGTGAGCTACTTGAATCCTTACCATCCAGATCTTGAAGATCCCACTCGCAACAAGAGAAAGCGTGCCAACATCCGTTCCAACTAACTTCCAGCGACATCAGCCGACCTATCTAGCCTTGTAGATTTTAAGTGTTGTCGAGGACGGCAACAAATTAGGTGGGGGAGAGTGTAAGGAGTCGCATGTTAGCCGCAATTTTAGCCTTATAATTCCTGAAATTGCGCGCGTATTCCGTTCACTTCGAACCCTTAAATTTTATTCTTTACTTATGTATTTCCGTTTCTGTTTTTTATATTCTAGTTGTAACAACCCGGATTATATAACAAAGGAAAAATGTAAAATAAATGATAACCAGAGTATAAAAGTGATAAAGAGGGTCAAGGCGGCGGAAACACCTGACCAATCCGGTTCGCTAATAAATCCAAACCAAACTAATACATTATTAAAAGTATCTCAAGTGAATTGAAAATGAAATCCTAATATATTATTCATCTCGCCCCTCAATGCATCCCAAAAAATATCATCCAAACAGCGACGGGCATTCAACCTGAGAATGGGGGTCGACAATCAGTCGGGAGTAACTAGATGCTCTCTCAGCCATGTTTACAACAATTGAATATAACCAACAATAAATAACAATTGAAATGTGAAACTAGCATGTAAGACCATCTATACTCGCGATAACTTGATACAAACTTACCATCAAACAAGGCACAATAAGACAATCCCATAAGATGATAACTCCAAACGAAACAACATACGACGAGACACAAACGAGACCAAACAAACAATAGCAACATAAGGCACAATGCTAGCCTCAAAGCATAGCGATTACGGTGAATACCACACATGATACCGATTGGAGCATATAACCAATGCTTTCATACACTCCGCATAGGGTATAAAACGAACACCGGCTCGAGTGTATAACTGACACTCTAACCTGTCAGAGCATATAACTGATACTCTGACTGACGGATCGTATAACCGACTCCCCGTCGGTGTGGAGTATATAACCGATACTCTACGGTACTATGTATAGCGTATCACCACTGCCTATGTGCCTAAGACCTGGCCAGACCCCTCGATGCAATAATTGTACACCGAACGACACTCGGGACCTAAAGCGTATAACTGACGACTCTGGCCACCCCCGAACATACACCAAAATAAATCCCAAACTGGGTGGCGTTAGTTCATTCCGTTTGGTATATAACTGATACCGCATGTCATCTATACCACTAGCCATCGTGTACTTGCATAGCATAACTGACTGTACAAACATGCGTGAACAACATCGCGACTCAAATCGTGAAATAGTATAATTGACCATCCTACTTATCATACGAACATGAGTAACCAAACGACATAAGCAAACACAGTGCTATATTATAATTGAATACAACACAACATGTGAAACAAGTATCAACAACTAAGATTATAGTAACTTTGGTCATAACATAAACTTTTGATGCGAGGTTAAATTTACTTCAACTATAGATTTAACAAATACCTTTGAGGTCATACTAACCTCACCCATAACCTTGACAAGAAACTCAAATTTATACCTTTGAGGTCATACTAACCTCACCCATACCTCATTCAGCCATAACTTGAGTCCTAACGCAAGGTTGTACTAGCTTCAGCCATAACTTTGAGTCATATTCTCATTGTTATACGAACTTCAGCTATTACCCTACGTATCACACTTAACCGCACGATCAAGTCGTCCCTAGGGTTTCACTTGTGAACCCTAGTCGCGTACATGACAGCCGTATTAACGCATAATCATTATAATGCACAATTAAGGCATTAAAACATACGCAAATATATGAAACATAAATAATCATGATAATAAACAATCTAACAAGTACCAATTATATAAATCAATCATTAAATCATGTAAATCACATCAATTGGCATAAACACAATTAAAAGAGAAACACGTAGTTACCTTTTTAGCGAATAAATCTAGAAATCGTCCTCACCAACGTAGACGTCTTCTCCAGGTGCAATATCCACGCCTTTATGAATCATCATACGAGCTAAAAGAGAACGTAACTAATTAAAATACTAATTATGCAAAACTAACGAAACAAACACTTAAAATAAAGCGAAACTTACGACAGATATTAATAGATCCAAGGAATAGAATCAATCAAGGCTCGAAAAATTATGAAGGGAGGAGAGACAAGAGGCGCATGAAACCCTGGGGAGAAGGGATGCATACGGCTCCAAGAGGAAAAGAGAGAAGAGAAACTAGGTTTAGGGTTTTGTGAAAAGATGATGAAAAGAAAAGTAAGAGTTTAGTTTCCCCTCTTATTTATAGAAGGGCTCATGGGTTAATTCCAAGCTTAGGCCCAAAAATCACCCATCTCCACCAAAAATAACGTGAAACCCATGGAGGAAATGGGTCTTCACCAAAATCGAGCCAAACAAACAAGAGACGGATATTTTCCCGGAAAATAAAATACGAAATATGGGAAAATAAATTAAGTAAATATTTTACGAAAATTAGGGGTGTTACACTAGTAGTACTCCAAGATTACTTCCTATGTGTCGAATCTTGGAGGTAGTTGTTTAGTTTAAGATACGTTTTTAGGCGTTTAGAAAAAGGATCGCTATTCTGCACAATCAATGTATCATGCTACAAGACCAGAAATATCAAATTTGCTTCTATGAGAGTTATCAATCAATCTGCTTCCCATCCAAAAACTTTCTTATTTACTCGTTGCTTTCATTCTTATGCATTGTTGCCTTCATTCTTACTAACGAGCATGTGTGTGTCGATCGTTGAAGATCGAGACTAAGATCCCGATACACGCAAACTGAGACTGATTACGAATGCACTAGTGGGCGATCCCTCACTAGTGTTTGACGCTCTCGCTTGCATTCTTGTCGTGAGTTTAGACACGGGTGCACGACACGTTCCGGCTCAAAGTACCGGACCGTGACATATAGCATTGAAATCAATGAAAAGACTATATGACCTATACATACTAAATTCACAAATTATATAAGATAACATGCAAAATCACAATTGAAAATTTTCAAACATAAGCACAATTTCAATTATCTACCGATTAAAACTAAGACTGGAATTTCATTAGCTTACGAATCGTCAACGTGAGCAATTAACGATAAATAAAAACATTTTCAAAGTCATATTAACCATCAAATATCACTAAATTCGGGTACAACTTCTAAATACAAATAGGTATGAATTTTCTCCATTTCATTTTCTCGCCATTTTCTTTAATAGAACAATATTAGTCATTATTCATTTTCAATCTTATCATTCAATGAATTCTTACTCTCTTAGATTATGTTTGAATAGAAGTTGGACTATTAAAATAAAATTCTAGAGAGATAAATAAATGTCGAGTGGACACAAAGTGTGGGCCACCTCGGCCCGGCCTGCACCATTGGGCTGAAGGCTGCACTTGGCTCAACCTGACCTCTCTCACCCCTAATGTCGGGTCCGGACTTCAATTTTGAAGGCCCGACTTGTGGAAAAAGAAGATAGGCTAACCTGCTTTTGCCCTTATCCCCTTTACACATCGGTCCCGATTCCACCTAGCCCCCAGCCTGGCTCGCCTAGCCCGGCGCACTTCAACCCGTGTTAGGGCTCAAGCCACCCAACACATAGTCCGACACACTAACCCGCTTGGCCCGGCGCAGTCCAATCCACAGTCAACCTCTACCTACAATTATACAAGTGACCTTAACTTCTTCATGAACTCTATTGATAATGTTGGGTCAAATCCATCACTTAACGGAAAGGAAATCCTTGAACCATATTTATGAGCGTGGCATTATCACTACTTTTATCATACTCTTCTATTATTCTTAGTTAATGATAACGATTAAACCTAAAAATGTATTTTGCTACTTGCTATTCGAGAATATTATTTCATCACAAATTTCTGGACTGAATTTGAACTGAATAAAGGCAAATTGAACTAAAATAAACTGAAATTAAATTAAAAAAAAGGGGCCTATTTAAATAATTGAGAAGTACGTTTTTAATCCTTTTATCTCATTTATGCAAATGAATAATACCTAATATGTTTTAACTATAAATCAAATATATCCCGCAAACTCAACTTAAACAATAATTCATGTAAATAAACATCAAAGCGTCTTGCTTGTAATGGACATTATCCGTCACAAGCTGAAGATGAATATTATCCCTCTCACAATAAGGCAAGTTGGAGGACAAGTGGGAGGGAAATGGAGCACCCCGTGATTGATGTCACTTGCATGTTGTGAGAGGGATATTACCTGTTTTCAATTTATGACGCATAATGTCGGTCTTAAATGAGAATTTGTGAATAAACATATCACATCATCTTATTATCTCATTATATTTCCACCGATCAAATGAAATCATATTGGATTATTGGTGGAGCATAGTATCAACTTATTATTACTTATTAGTACCTTCATATATGTATCATCAAATTATATGTAACAAGAATTGTACTAGCAAATGTACGAAACAACAACTAGGCGGTGATGGGATTAAGTACACTTTTTAATGATTCTTAACATTTTGAAAATCACTACTCCATACGTCCGTCGATTATTGTCTTTCGGTTTTGGTATAAAGATCAAGGAAAAAGGAGGGGAACAATTATAAAATGACAAGTGGATCAAATTAAGTGTAAAAAATCTAAGTGTTCATCAAATACAATCCTAAAATAAAAAGGACAACAACTAACTGAAATACTTCAAAATAAAATAGGAGAACAAATAAGCGGAAAGTAGATGTACCATTTTTCGTGATGCATGTAATCTACCTAATAAATGTACGATCAAATCAAATATGATCTTTTGATGTTAACGTAAAACATCCAATTACTAATCAAAGTGTACTAATTAATTGACTAAAAGTAGATTCAAGTGTCTTTGGAGTGTACTATTGATAGAGATTTTTCCGTACGTAGTTACATTTTCATAGTACATTTTAAGGGTGACCTACACTTTAGATAGTTGGATGTTCTTGAGGTCACTAACTTTGGCCATTTAAAAAAAATCCACTCCAAAAAACCTTGGTATCTTTTTTGGCCACATATAACAAGTTTGCGCAAATTCATCATACAAAAAACTATTGACATACGCATATCAATTTATGTATGGAATTAAGGTGAAATGAGGATAGATTGGGTCGAATCTCTGAGAAAAAATGGTTTCGCTTATAAGTGATTATGGTGTTAAGTTGACATAAACTAAATGTAATTATGTAATTAAATCAAGAGTTTTTTTGTCAAAAACTACCTTACATTTAGGGGTCTTTGTAAAATAACTACCTTATATTTTTTTTTTTTTGTAAAATACTACCTTTTATAATTTTGATTTATATTTTTAGTACCTATTCTAACTTTTCGGCAAAAAAAGTCAAATCTCAGGCATTGACTTATGTTCACACGTGAGAGCTTATAAAAATCCTTCTTT
>VHZZ01000076.1:109374-132728 GCA_009801015.1 Silene noctiflora | reverse complement strand
TTATATTCATTATAACAAGACTTTTGAATACCCTTTTACTTAGTATAACAATTGGACAATTAATCTCGTGGAATTATATCTGCACAACTTGGAAATTTTAACATTGTATGCCGTTGCTATAAAACGTATTGTTCAAATATTAATAAAAAAACATTACATGTAAGTATAAAAGGATCAACTGACATATAATAAAATAACATAATTGAAAAAGCAACTCGTGCATTTTGTGCACGGGTATAAAACTAGTTATCCTACAAAGAAAAGACGAGGAAGATTGAAAGATTGCACCAAGTTAGGGAAAGATTAACTCATCTTTACAATTAATAAAAGTTCTAAGATAAATAGTCTCCAATTCTAATATCCTCTAGATCAAAAAACGAGAAAGAAACAAGGGCAAAGTGCACCGTGCACCGAGAATGCGCATGCGCACCGTGTGTAGGTGCAACGATGCACATCATACGCCCGTGATGCACACTCTGTATTTAACTGGATTACATGAACTTGCGAGAACAATATCTCTCGTTTCTTATCCAAGTGAGGCTCATGACCTATCATTGGATAGCTAAGAACATAACATTTCATCTCTGATTGGGCTTGCATCAATCAGAGCTCTAAAATTAGAGATACGTCCTTTTGACGTTGACCCTTGTGAAACAAAAACTTCAGTTCTTCATTTGGTTCTTGTTTTTGCACGTCAAAGCTTCAAACTTGATTAAGCCATGACTCGGGCTGGAACTTTATAAAAACTTGAGTGATGATGGATTTCGTATCGTTTCATTTTGACCATCGACATTGACTCCTGTTGATTTTGATTGACCTTCCATAATTTCTCTCCAAAAAAAGTCACCAATTCCAACTAAATCATATCCGATTTCCAACAAACCACACTCTCATCATCTAATATCACACCATATCATCATATTACTCCTCAAAAGTGTATAAATAACGCTTCTAACCCCGTACAAATATCGCCTCATCAATGGGAAAGAGTGCTTGAAAATATATTTAGGATTATTAATCGAGTTTGTGAAATTAAAGAAATAAAGTTATTTTACGCACTTTTCACCTCAAAATCAACCTTAATCGTGCCTCCTCGGGGTAAATCTCGCCCATTACTTAGCACAATTATGTATATTTGAAACTTTCAACACCCTTTTTACACGATTCAATGAAATTCACAAATTTGTATTTTTCTTTAATTTTTAATTTTATGTTTTTCCATGTATTAATTAGGTGGTAAATTGGTAAAAAAAAGCAGCTTAAAAAGCCTTCCCAACGTCTAATGTTTGATTTTAGGAAAGTGTAGTGCAAATGTGTAACTCATACACATAAATCTACAACCGGAATGTGATTATAATTTGTGATGATGTATCCATATAAATACCGCTAGAAAGCATTTTTCTTTAAAAGAAAAGGTTTTTTCCCGATTTGATAAACGTTGTGTCAAATTATAAATGATGATAAATTAAACAAAATTGCAAAAAGATTATGTCAAGAAAGAGACGGTAAACTAATTAAGAAGACATTAAAAATGTTAAATATATAATCCATAAATAATAATTGTTTCACTTTTTTTATGAATGGTTGCATTTACCTTATCCATCTTTCTTAACAAACATTTTAGTATATAGGGATATAATTCTACCTCTTAGGTGTGAATAAGAGGTAGCTCAGGCAGTAAGAGTTTTCTTATTTCATCCATAAAGTTGGGGGTTCGATTCTCACCGGCCCCATAAATAGGCGCTCATTTGAACCAAAATCCCAAAGTCGTATGCGTAAAACACAAAGTCTCTCAAATTCAGTCGATAGAGCGATAATACACTTTTTATCTATGATTAATAATGGATATATTTTCTTGATCGTACGTTAGACCAGGCATTGTCCAGGCTTAACAAACCACACTATAAAGTCGCACACATGCACACTATTATAACAAGAGGCCCATGCATGATTATATGCACAATTGCACTTCATGGTCAATGCTTGGAGCCCAAGAGAGCAAGAAGGAAATTCCTATAATTTCCTGATGTCTCAGAGTGAACTGCGTCGACCAACGTCTTCTTATACTTCTTCAAGTACTCGGCCTTTATGTACTCCATATCTATCTCCGTCCTTGTCACGATTACCCTGATCAATGTTGTGTCGTTGGTTCCTAATCCCTTCATCGCTTTGTACAATACCTATAATACAGCAAAAATAAGTCTAAGCTTGCTTGAGTTGATGCAGAACAAAGGAGAGTTCATTAGGCCAAACATAAATTATTATCAAAACGTGACTGCAAGTCTACGACTACTGGCTATTTGTATCCTTGAAAGTCGAAACCAAGCTGACTTGGAAGGACCCTCAGCTAAGTAATATACAGTATTATCAAACCAAAAGGCGGAGTAATTAGGTAGACATCAGTTACCTTCGCGAAGAATTTTGCAGGATTTTCTGCACATCTTACAATTGTCAAAAGACCTTGCATAAACAGCCCTGAGGTTTCCTTCTTTATGACCTGCGCAAGAAACAATCAACTTTTGGATTATGCGTGCTATGAATTGAATTATGAATGTGTTGTTAGGTTGGCTAATTCAATATGCATATGATATTTGGTTCATGATGCGTTTGACATAGATTTTAAGCAATCGCCATGATAGAATACACTTGAGCCGATCTGCAATTCCTAGGAGTTGAACAAATCTGGTATCTCGTGACAGTCGGCCTCTTAAGCATGCAAAACAATATGTACCTTTTCAAGGGAGTTTCCATACATATTCTTGTAAAGTGAATCAACAGCTGCCAAATGTGCTCTACTTCGCTCGCTAAAGATCCTTATGAAAGTGTTCTCATCAGTCCCCATTCTCTTCTCCCCAGCTCTAAAGAGATCCTTTGCATCATTTTGAACAATCATTCCATCAACTTCAAAACCTTCATAGCGTTGTTTGCTCACATACGCTAGCAAAAGCTGCAATAGAGTATCCATGTGATATGTTCCGCACCAGTACACTAATCAGTTGCTAACAAGGATACAAGAAAATACAGATCAAGTAACATGTACAATTAATGGGTCATGACACAGAGTTGAACTCCAAAATTAACCCCTATGATCAAGCTAACTCTAATAATAGGCCCTTACAGATGAGCATTGTAAGTACGAGCTAAGGTGTCAAGTGTCAACTATACTCTAGTACAGAATATGATCTCCAATACTATCATATTTAGGATGTACAGGCCTACAGGGAGAGCTTGACAGGGTGAAATAGACTTTTTAGTGCAGAAAAGGATGAGTTCTGGGAAATAATTTATCCGCCATATGCAGGAGTCATTGATTCACTAGAGTCTAGAGCGATGTTATTGTTACTACTTTGCACATGAAAGATCTAAAGGAGAAGCGGTGATTATTCCTGAAAATAGGTACTTGAACAGTTGAACATACAAGTCGACCTAAAGTCTTGCTGCATGGTGAATCTTATAATGGATTAATATTGTAATGCTACTAAATAAGATCAACCCGAGTCCCTAAGGCAAAGCCTATCATTGAATAAAAGTGTCTCCTTTTGCTGAATCATTTTACTTATGCTCATAAATATGGGGAATTTGAAATAACTCGAGAACCCTTCACTGGACTCTGCATATGAGCAGCATAAGGCACAACCTCAAACAATTCTGCCACAGGCTCAGCTGACTAAAGCGCTCGTCAGAATGCATAAGAAAATCCTTGATTTACTATAGAATTAGCGACAGAGACACACCTTTTTATGATCTCCAGAGGCATGTCGTTCTAGATCATTCTCTAAGTAAGATCCGAACCTTTGTAGATAGATCTGCTTGAAGACTTGTATCTGGGAAGGTGTGCGAGAGCATATTACTTCAGTGACAGCTGTCAGATCTAAAGTATCTTCAGAAAGTGCTTGCTTTACAACAACAGCATCGCGCGATGCAGGATCTTCCATCCAGAGCAAAACGGCCTCCTGACCAGGGAAAAAAACACGAACATGATAAAAACATCTGCTATCATCAGTTACTACTTTATACAGTATAGATTTGGGGAAAACAATAGCTGAAACTCCCAAATTTTGCCAATTGCGAAAACTTCCTTCTATTTAAAAAGCACAATGAAATAAAATTGTGCATTAATGTCATACCTCTAGCTTACCACTCAGCTCCTTTGCTAAACGCTTAAGCAGATCTTCATGGTACAAAGCTCTAAATTCCTGCTGAATGATACCGCGCTGTGTAGCATCACGGTGAGCAAGAATGTTGATCACAGCCACAGTGTCACAGCCAAAGCCTGAGAAAAAAGTACTTTGTTATATAAGAGAATAAAGGTTCTTTCTGAATGAAGACTGGCGCTACTCCAATATATACCGCCACAAGAGATTTCAATGCTGACTGTGGAATTTCCAAACTACCACAGCATAACTTCTTCAAATTTAGAGTTTCAGCAGTGATCAGATCAAAATCGACCAGACTGGCTTGCTTGAGCATATGTATACAACGGTATTTAGCAGATGTTCAGGTCAAATTCAGAGATAATAGCAAGTTAACTTGCAGTTGCTTTCATACAGGCATTTTGATAAAGATTACAAATAAAACAATGTTTGAATCTCATTTATTCACCTGACTCATCTTACTTTTCACTTTGATAACCAATTGACTAATAAATCGTCTGAAGTTTCAAAACTTCATGCTTTAGCATTGTATTCTAGCCTATGACCCCGATGGCCAAGTCTGTGACACTATGCCTGTGAGTTGTAGTACTTCAGCTACTTATATGTTCTTCTGGATAAATCAATACCAGTGGACACATAAGAAACAAGAAACGCAAGATATAAGGAATAACGATAGGCCAGGCCTATAACGGTGGCACTCAATACCGGTGGAGTACCATCGTCTCACATGCACAATGTAGGTTCTTTACAACACTGAAAGATTTTGAAATGCGTTATGGAGAGTGACCTCAACGGCATCACCCAAATACTTCAAATGAGTTATGGATGGGTCAGGGAATCAAACCAATGCAACCATACTCGTGTTTGTTATAACACGGACATAGATTTTAGTTTTTAGATATTATCTGTCCAATCAATTCTTTACGATTTTCATTATTTGGCCGTCAGTCACTTCTTTACCCTCAGCTGAACACAATTTTGCTAATCCAACCGAGGAAATTATATATTTTCCTTTCCCTTCAGGCTTCAGGTCCGGCCATCCATCCAAACAAAGGTTAAAAGAAATACTCCCACCATTCCACTTTTACCATGGAAAAGATTTGACGAATAGTGATAAAATAACAAATCTACCCCTTGAATTACAGCGGAACGAAACAATGTCATTGTGATTGAAAGAGTGTGTTAAATATATATCAAGGGGATGTTAATTCAATTTCTTTACTAAATTGGGGGAAAACAATTAAATTTGGGGTAAATTAAAAGACACAATAAAAATGGAATGGGGAATGTTGTAAAATCAATCACAATCAATTAAACCAGAATAACGATATTAGGGAGCGGAAAATTGCGAACAACTAATACGGAGTACTAAATTAATAGAGTAAACTAAAAAACAAACAAAAACCCGAAATTTCAACTAAAACTTGAACTCTTTTCAGTATTAGACAGATCGAGACGATTGTCTCTGCTACACCCCATGACTCCGTACGTACTAAATTGTACTCCATACACCTTAATTAACCAAAACATTAAACCAAACAAAAAAAAAAGGGGAAGAAATGAAACCTTTGAAGGCTTTGTAAAGAAGGGTAGAATCATCACGAGGAGAGAGCGCCATGGGAGGAACACTCAAAGTCGACATTTTAGTACCCAGTTTGTTAAGCTTTCGTAATGCTACAGCTGCTTATTATGTAACGTAACAGTTTACGATAGTGACTTGGCAAGTTGCTGGCAGTTGGCTTTCATGACATTGTAAGTCATACTTATAAATACCGAATTGTGTCACATGTATCGTGGCCTCATCTGTTATTGTTTGAATATATATCGAGGAATTTTATTCTGTTATTAGTCTGCTTATTTTTCATGCATTTTAATATTCTTGATTCCGTCTATTCGGAGCTTTTAACATAGATCAATTGATAAGGGTTGTTCTAATTTAATTAGAAACCTCGTGTTCAAATCCTAACAATGTTAGTAAAACTCATGATGCATAACTTTCACTTCCCTAATCCCTAATAGTCATACCCGACTCAAATTCGGACTAAACTGAATAGTACACCAAAATATTTTCGTTTTGTCCGGTCTCGCTTCCAAAAAAAAAGTGAGTTCCACAAACTGCTAAGATATATTCCGTCTTTTGTATTTTAAATTTATATTTTAAGTGCTTTTTCATGGTATGTTTTCAACATTTATTTTAAGACTATTCTATCATACATTCATATGTATGATGAAACCCGAAATATGATTAGTTAGAATGCTACGGAATACTGTATTTGAATTAGCCATATAAAAGGTCGTTTTCAGTGTAGCTTGTTGAATAACTAAGCAGTGTATGTTTACATGTGACTCGAAGCTTTGTCGGATCTTGGAGTGAATAATAATAAGGGGCGATGTTTAAACTATTGATTTCATAGGTGGATATCTAAGAGTTTAATCACCGAGTCAAGGGAATTGACTGATAATTTGACATTGTATTATCAAAAACTAGCAAGTAGCAAGGGCAGAGCCCCTCCTAGCGTAACAAAGGCCCTTCATTGATTGAAAGTTCTTTACTGTCCTATGAATTACTCTATAATATTCCCAACTACCAAGTATATATAATTATAATCCATATAATAATAATACTAATAATTAAAAGAGAGATACTACAAATATATCACTGCCTATGAGCACAAGTACATCTAAACAAAAATATACTAATATTAGTGAGCAACATCACTCTTGGAAGTGCAAGCAAGCATCCTACGAACCATCGACACGAAAGGTACGCCGGAAGTTTTCTTCGCCTTCGTAACAACCACCTTGGCATCATCGTTTCTTCCTTCCTTTTCCTCGTCCTTGGCCTCTAGCATAGTAAGCGGGTATGCTGTCCTTAAGTATTGTTGCCTTAATAATGTGCCGTTATGCACTCTACCTTCATCTTCACCACTTCCAAACGTAATTGGTTTCGAGAACTGAGAATTGAACGTCGGGGCCAGCCTAATTTCTCCATATGGAGGGTAACTCTTGCTTGATCTTATCAAGGTCGACGACATTGTTCTGGTGATGAATTTCTCACGTTGCTTTCCTTTGTTTCGAAGATGATCGACTTGATTTTTTTTTGTCAACAAGGTTGTTCATGTATATATATATATATATATATATATATATATATATATATATATATATATATAGTTTTCCCTAGCAATGGCTTTATTTATAATCACTATTTGACTCGGATTAGTTATTTTATTTCCTTATCTAAATAGTAATTATGTTACACACTTATACATGTATCCAGTAGTTTAGTTTAAGTCACGTCTTATTATCTAAATAGAACTTGGACTAATGTACATTATCGTAAAATATCCTCACAAAACACCAATCGGCTAACTAATTGAGATAAAATCATACATACAAGTTACATGATGGAGTACATCAACCCGCAATAGTAATTATGTTATACACTTGTACATGTATTCGGTACTTTAATTTAAATCATGTCTTATTATCCGAATAGAACTTAATTTGACTAATGTTATCATAAAATATCCTCACAAATGATCAATTGACTAACTAATCGACATAAAATCATACATGCATGTTACATGATGGAGTACATCAACCCGCTACACTAGTTTTATTAACACTTGGTAATATATATTCCGTATACTCAGTAAAATTTAGTGCATCATTTTTCTTCGGATAAATTTTTTTTTTCTTTACTTAGTAGCTATCGTAGTCAACTTGGATTAGTATTTGAGAAGATTTTCTTGACACTTTTTTGTAAAGGAAACTAGATTAATTTGAGATCAACCTATAACATCCTTGTGGTGGATGAAAGCGGTGATAGAAAATCAAAAGATTTCCGTTACCACGAATTAAAAATTACTCCGAAGGAAAAAAAAGGCAAAAAATACTGATTATCAAGAAAAAAAGTCCGAAACTTTAAAAACCCACTCGAATTTTCTATGATCACACACTTCATAATTTTTAAATCAATATTATCGTGAAACGGCTTTAGAGAAGACCAATGGACTAACTAATTGGCATAAAATCACACGTACATCAGTACATGTACAATCGTACATCAACAGGCAACACTAGTGAAGAACCCTAGAAAAAAATTGTTCATTTGTTCCCCCTTTTTTTTATCGTCGTGTGTCGCGATTTTATTGCACAGCTCTTCACTTAGGGTTCTTATTCCTTTCGCAATCAATCAGGTAATTATTTTGTACACACACTTTATTCATTGTAATTTTTTTGAAGTTCGATTATTAATTTGGGCATGTTATACTCTCGATTTTGGGGATTTTTTAATGAATGATTTGTTCTGTAAGTTGCTGTTATTCTATTGTTTCCTGCACTTATGTTTTTGTTATTCAATTAATTAAACTAGGGTTAGCTCGTAATCTCGTAATCTACATTGTAATTGTTCTAATTTTTGAAATTACTTAACATACTTAAATGCAATTATTATTAAGTATTGTGTTTATCTGGTCTGTGAATAATTAAAATAATGTCTGAATCTTTTGGTTGTTGAAGAATTGTGTTTTTTTAGCATTTTATAAAAGATGTTGATGAATTACATTGATCAGTTTATTGGAAGCTTATTTAATGTGTTTTCTTAGTTACGTACCGGTTTCGAGTTTTCATGAATGAGTAATGGTGATTTTGATTATGTTGCGGGGCGATGTGGCTCTATCTGTTTCATGAACACTTGGCAAAGTTTGAATCTTTTGCGGTATTGTTAGTTAGAACTATGTGAAGTAGCTGAGCTAGATGTGCGCGGTGTATGGTGTATGGTGTATGGTGTATGGTGTATGACCCTTTTGTTAAAATGAAATGTTTATCTTAATTTATTTCTTCATTGATTTTGCAGTTGAAAGATGTCGGATTACATGGAAGAGCTTGAAAAGTATGCCTCGTATCCTCAACCACAAGAAAATGATAACGGGGGCAATGAGGAGTATAATGACTCCAAATCTCTGGTATAGAAGTTTTAATGTTTTAGAGTTGTACCCCCGCGCAATGTAGTTTTTCTTTCTACCGTGTTAGATTCAGTTGCGAAGTTTAAGTCAGAAACCTAGTTGTCCCCATTTCTAATTTTCTGTAAGAATTCTGTAAAACATGTTCAACTCGTTACTGATATTTTAACAGAATGTAATGGTTCTCATGTATGTCGATTTCACATTGACATGGCATAATGACATTTTTCTCAGTTTATCAATGAGTGTTCCGAGTTTCTGACTTCATCATGTGCTAATGTTTTTTGTTTGCTCAGCATGATTCTGGTGATCATGAGAAAAATTCTTCAAGAAGCAGAGAAAGGGATAGAGAGAAGGGACGGGATAGAGATAAGGAAAGAGACAGTGGCAGGGACAAGGAGAGAGATAGAGATAAGGACAGGGATAGGGATAGAGATAGGGACAAAGAAAGGAGTCGTGATAGAGACCGTGATCGTCACAGAGATCGTCATAGGGATAGGAGTGATAGAAGTGATCGTCACAGAGATAGAGAGGATGATGATGATCATCACCGAGGAAGAAGCCGAGACCGAGACCGTGACAGGTAAGAAAACCATTACCTGTCTATTGCGTCTTTTCTTGTCTCAAACAAAGTTTGGTAGTCATTATCAATGTGTTGACCTTAGTCATGTTCTATGCAGCTGTTTCCCAATTCATCATTGTCATATATTTAGTTTGTAGTCGATGAAGCGTGAAAGTTTTCTATAATTCCACTAGATATATTATCGTTCCTAGAAGTTCATAGCACTTTACCCCTTTTGGTATGTTCAAATTGCCTCGCTGGAGAAATACAAGCAGAAACAATAATGGGTATTATTTAGATGACCCCACCCACCCACACACCCACCCACACACCCACACACCCACAGTTTATACTGAAAGTTATTTACATTGGAGATCATATTGTTTCATCTGTGAATTACACCCTTGAAATAGCATCTGGTGGGTGAATTTTAAGTTGCAGTTGAGGTAATTATAAAGTATACTGGCTATTGATACTGTACACAATCAATTGCAGGTTGAGACTATTAAAACAAATATGTTGAATGTTTATGATTATGTTCCTTTTCTTTTTATGTTGGAGTACATGTAACTATGTAAGTTGCTGAATCTATTGCATGGAATGTTGAGACTTGCTTTTCTCTAATTTAGGTGCATCTAGCTCTTGCACGTCTATTCTTTTTGTTTGTTTGTTGAGAAATGAGTTTTGGCTTAATGTCACTATCTCATAATCATCCATTGTGCAAAACGGTGTATGAAAGAGATTTGCCTGCCTTCCCAGATACAACCTCTACAAAGAAATGTCTATTTTGAGCTCTCTTATGATTTTTTCCAATTGTGATATTGGGCATTTGTTATCTGGCATGTGACTACATGGGTTAGATAGTATTATCCTATTTCATTTTGTCCCCCTCCCCTTCTACTAAAAACGAGATAGGAGTATATGTTGATTGCCTCATTTTTTTTGAAGACTTAAAGTAAATTATGTTGCTTGAGGCCGCAATTATTTATTGTTGCATGTCTTAGGCGGAGGGATCATGACCGCGATAGAGATGATAGACGTAGACACAGATCCCGTTCAAGGGGAAAGTCTCATCACAGGTCGAGGTCGCGATCTCGTTCTCGCTCCAAAAGGTAGGTTGAATCATTTTTCTTCGCTCGTCATGATTATTAAATGCCTCTTAATTCTCACATATATGCTGAGTTATTCTAACTCACTGAGAATTATCTTATTAGATCCGACACCTGTAAATGGATTCCATATGTTTCGTTATAATCTGTATAATCAATTTACCAGTAGGCTGCTTGATAAGAATAGATCAATCTGAGCACGTACAAAATCAATGGTTGGTTTTCTCTGCTCTGCTCTGATTTGGTTATCTTAGAAGCCTTTTCTGTAGCTCCATGTGCAATGTCCTTCTACAACCCTTGCCCTTTAATGTCCAAAGGTAGCCATCAGTGTCTGTGAGTTTACCAGAAATGGATAGTATCTTACAAGTACCATCCATTGTGTTGTGCGGCTGCATATTTGTTTTCAAATCCCTCACAGCTTTAGTTATAATTTCCCCCCGTTTTTTTCAACTTTTTTTATAAAATTCTTGCTTGGTGAATTGAACAATATATTCCAATGCCAGTTTGAGTTTCTTTTGTCCTATTTATGGGAGACATCTTTACTCAATGGACTATATATTGGTCTAATCAATGATTTTTGTGATTCTGGCTGTTTGTTCTCCACTTCTCCTCCCACTAAATTCTTATCCCTTTTTTTTTTTTCGTAAACTTGTGTTCTTACAGCAAAAGGGTGAGTGGGTTCGACATGGCACCTCCTGCTTCAGCAATGTTAGCTACTGCTGCAGGTACTTGCTCTTCACTTTCAGTCTTTTTATTCCCACCTCGGTTTTAGTAGTCCATTTTTTATTTTATTTTTTACATTTGGGGGAATGGGTTGATCTGTCTTATAGGAATCTTATTTATCTGTAATCTAGTTTCATGATCTCATTTCAGTAAGGGTTTTTTATTTGCTATCCTATCTAGGAAATAAATAGTCTAGTTTAGCTATCTCGGTTTGATTTTTATTTGTTCATTTACTGTGTGAAATAATTCTGGAACTGAGCGACATTGGTTTGTTCTTTTGTTTGGTGTTTGTGTTTTTGTGTCTTATCTTTTTTGCATGAGAAGGCAATGTTGGTCTTTTGCCCTACTCTGCTGACATTGGGTGTGAGCCGACTTCTCTAGCTTTTATATACAACAAGGAATCGATGGACCAGTTCGTCTTCAACCTATTGCCTGTTTTGGTAGTCTTGCAATTTCCTCCATCACTTGCATATGATGTATCTTCCTCTCATCTCTTAATGATTAACGTGTTTGATGCAGCCAAATCAAACGACATTAATTATTGAGGATATCTGGCTTATCTTAACAATTATAATTTAGGGCACCTATTGTTTATGGAGAGCATTAAAAAACATTTTAATCTTTTATTTTGCCATATATTTTGCTGGATTATGTTTTTGTTTTCTGAGAGGTTCTTTGTGTCATTAGCAATGGCAAGTCAGATCACTGGAACACCTCAACCACCTAGCACATTCTTTTCTCCAAACATGTTGTCAATGGCTACTGGACAGGTAGTTTCTTGTCCTCTTGTCCCCAGTTTCCTGTGTTCTTTGGTAGATATCATTTTATTCATCCTTGTGTATCTTCCAGATGGGAGCTATTCCTATGATGCCTATGCAGGCCATGACTCAGCAGGTCATTTTGTGTAGATATTTCTTATGTTTGATTATATTTATTCTTTCTCCACTCATAATCTCTTACTTTTGATTTGTGTTTCTTAATTTCAGGCAACGAGGCATGCTCGCCGAGTTTATGTTGGAGGGCTTCCTCCTAGTGCTAATGAACAGGTTTTTGTTGTCAGCTCATCGAAATTTATGAAATGCTGTTTAGTTTTTATATATGGGTTAATTAGCTTTTTGTTGCCAACTATGAGTTTAACATCACTTCTCTGTTTCAGGCCCTCTTGTTTTTCGAGTTGGGGCCTTTGTAGTAGTCAAGGAATAGAGGTGTATGGTCAAACTCTACTGTTGTAACTTTTAACAATGCCTTGTGGGACTAGCTTATATGGAGTTTTTCAACCTCTCACTGTTCTCTGCTCTTTCCAGTTTACTGGGTTTAGCCAGTTTTCTGTCTAGATCTACTATCATTTTTCCAGTGTTTTATACATTGATATATTTTTGATCGATGAAGTAACATCTATTCCTTTTGTTACCAGTCTGTTGCGACATTTTTCAGCCATGTTATGGCAGCAATAGGTGGAAATACTGCTGGACCAGGTTTGTGCGGAAATTTCCTGGTTACTTTTCACACCAGTTTTCTTCTAAGTTTCAACAAATTTTACGAGTTTTAATGTTTCTTTTAGGTGATGCTGTCGTCAATGTCTATATAAATCATGAAAAAAAGTTTGCTTTTGTGGAGATGAGGTCTGTGGAGGAAGCTAGCAATGCCATGGCATTGGATGGTATTATATTTGAGGTAGGAGGCATGTTTGTTTTAAATACTAAACTTACTTTCTTAACCGTGGGGTTTTTATTAGTTGTTCACCTGTCTTATCGTTCTACGCATGTGAAGAAGATGAGATTTTGTGAGTTTATAACTTGTCAGGTGACAATGACTTGCCCTCGTTCTACTTCTGCGTTTGTGGCAACAGGAACCACCATTTTCCGTGTTGTAGATGGCTGTTTACGGGCATTGGATAACTAACCTATGGAGTGTTTGTATGAAAAAAGAGTCTGTGAAGTAGAGATCGGTCTTTATTTCCTTTTTAGATGTTCTTTTGGTTCTTTCTAACTTGTTACTCTCCTTGTCAATTCCTTTGCTTTCTTCTCCTTTCCTTAGCCTCTAATACGCAAATTTCATCCTTGAATTATGGTTCTGATAACATGTCTGTTTATTCATGAATTGGCCAATGCAACAATGTCCATCTTATTCAATGTCACATCTGCTTTGTCATATTAATACAGGGTACACCTGTTAAGGTGAGAAGGCCTAGTGACTATAATCCTTCACTTGCTGCTACCTTAGGTCCCAGCCAACCAAACCCCAATCTGAACCTTGCTGCTGTTGGGCTATCACCTGGTTCAGCCGGTGGGCTAGAGGGACCTGATCGTATTTTTGTCGGCGGCCTACCATATTACTTCACTGAATCGCAGATTCGAGAGTTGTTAGAATCCTTCGGGCCTCTTCGGGGATTTGATCTTGTGAAGGACAGAGAAACTGGGAACTCGAAAGGCTATGCCTTTTGTGTTTACTCAGATCCAACTGTCACTGACGTTGCTTGTGCAGCTTTGAACGGAATTAAAATGGGTGATAAAACACTTACTGTTAGACGTGCTAATCAAGGAACAGTACAGCCGAAGCCTGAGCAGGAAATTGTTTTGCAGCATGCACAGCAGCAAATTTTGTTGCAGGTATCTGCTAAGAATTGGGGTTGATGTATATTGATTTTAGAATGTGCGTATCCAAAAGAAAGTGAAAAGTGAAACAAATAGTCTTCTAAATAAAGTGAACTTGGAATTTTCAAGATATAAAAGTAGCTGCCTACTCAAGAAAAAAAAGGGTCTGCTTACCCTTAAAAAAGATTTAACCATACAAAATCAGTGGCTGCTTGGTTTATTTTCTCACAATATCATTATTTCTCACAATCATATTCCAGAAGGTGCCTCTCTCAACTTGTTTCATTTTGTTCCAGATAAATTCTGTAGTTTAAGCTGATTTATGTCTCTTGTTACACCTTTTAAGCACTCTAAATCCGAACCTCAAACCGTGCAACTGTTGTTTTGCTCATATCTTAGTTGAATTTTCTTTCTTGAAACCAAAGGCTACCTATATTTTTGGTTCCCCTCAAGTAGAATCTTGTGTAATACTAAGTTGGTCTGCATTCTGCAATATCATATTACTTCAGAATGACATGTTAGATGTCGCTTTTATCACTCTGCTGTGTTGCGCTATATGCTACCACAGGTGTGCAGCTACTCAAGGTTGTAGGCACTGTGGGGTGGAGACCACGCGATAAATTAATTTGTAGGTCAACATGTGGCGAAGAAATAATATTGTGAGGGGTAGGGGGTAGGGTAATACGTAAGAGAATTCGGATGAAGTAGGTAATTTAGAGTGGTAGCTGTCTACTTTGGAGGTGAATAGAGGGTATCTATGATGGAACTTGATGAATAGTTCACGTCTTAATGAGGCTTAATGAAATTCCAGAGTTGTATACGGTCATAGGCTTGATGAATGCCAGTTATATATGGTCATTGTCTTAGTCATAACTCAAGTTACCACCAGTATGTCTTACCGTAATTAGTTGAGGGGTTATTTGAATTCTGTTTTCCTTAATTTTCATGATGTTATGCAGAAGCTGATGTTTCAACCTGGAGCACTCCCCACCAAGGTTGTGTGCCTTACTCAAGTGGTTACTGCTGATGATCTTAAGGATGATGAAGAGTATCAAGATATACTGGTTGACATGAAAGAGGAGGGTGAAAAATTTGGTGGGTATTTTTGCGCTTCATGGCACTTTTGCATGATAATAGTTAAATTCAGTTAACCGTCTACTTGTGCAATTATTTCCCTCTTCTGTACAATTTCATGTAATTTTATTTATCTAAATGATTTTTTGTTTGTTATATAGGTCCTTTGGTTAACATTGTCATCCCTAGACCAGGACCGAATGGAGAACTTGCACCTGGAGTTGGGAAGGTCTGTAATAACAACATGCCTATACTCCATCCTATCTTTTTTGTTCTTTCTTCGCACCCTCCCCTTTTTTAGTTCATTTTGCATTCACATATTCTCGAACTAAACGTTCTCATACAGTATTGTTGCAAGACTGTTCTAGTTGTCTGTTGATTCGACCCCCACTCCACTAGTG
Organism: Silene noctiflora; assembly: GCA_009801015.1. NCBI lineage: Eukaryota > Viridiplantae > Streptophyta > Magnoliopsida > Caryophyllales > Caryophyllaceae > Silene > Silene noctiflora. Next base: position 117,144 of record VHZZ01000076.1, on the reverse strand, counting down.
ATTCTACATATATGAGCATGATGGTAGAGCAGAATTGGAAGGTTGTGCAACAACATTCATGGCACTGTTTTTTTTTCTTTTCCTGAGAGGGTCACGTCACAGAATTTGATGATCGGCTGAATCTAACTACAATTGTTTGTGTACATCATATAGGTGTTTTTAGAGTATGCGGACACTGATGGTTCATCTAAAGCTCGAACTGGAATGAACGGCAGAAAGTTTGGAGGAAACCATGTGGTAGCTGTGTTTTATCCTGAAAACAAGTTTGCTGAGGGTGACTACGATGGATAGAGATTGAGGCATAGAGCATACATCCCTTTCCTTCGATATTGTAACATTCTGTTATTAAACTCTCAATCTAGGCTTTGTTAGATAACTTTTTCGAGACATTTCTGAAATTTTAACCTTTACATAAAAATGCTGGTTTCAATTTTTTTTTTTTCTTTTCTATTTTCTTGTAGACTTCTCAGTAGTTCCCAACTTTTTGTTATGGTTTGGTTACTTTGTCCCTAATAGTTAAGCATGGGAATGAGGATGTATTATAGAATTATAGGCTTATAAGCAATGAAAAATTCAAAAAACTTGGGCGAGTTTTTCTTTCAAAGCTATTGAAATATTTATTTCTTCGTTTCCTTAGTTTTTTAATTTTTTTCCCGAGTTCGTTGTAAGATATATCCTGGGAACAAAGTAACAATTCGTTTTCCTCCTGAAAATTTACAGGCCGAAGTTACATTTCCTGCTTTCTTTTATCGGCTTGAGCTATCTAGTTCAAAATGCATTACGTATTTATTTTGTGGCCTAGAGGGTGGGTTAATGAGTAAAAGGGAGGAGTTTTAAGCTAATTGATCTAATCTCGTATTACGCCGTATATTATATTTACATGAGCCGGAATTACAAAACGACTATGCAAATTCAAAATTCAGCTTTTGTGGTAAGGGCAGAGCACGGATCGGAAACCGATCTAAGCTGTTAGTTCGAATCCGATATTCGTATTAGAAATTCCTGAAGTCAGATATCATATCCGATCCAAATGTCCTTAAGCTCATCTCTAGTTTTGATATAGTCGGAGATGATTGCCAGAAGTTTAGGCGTCTACAAGGCTACAAGAACTGAAGTTGCATATTTAAGTTGTTACGGTGTAGAAAGGTCAGCATTCTTGAGTCGAACAAAAACCAAAAGGTGTCGTTAGTCCTACACCTAAATGTTTAGTCCTTCGGATTTCATTGATACAACTACCCACTAGCTTACACTGATCGATGCCAACTATACCATTATAGTTTGCGTAACTCTGTTACTTGCGCTGTGCAGCCGATAAGATGGGGATGGACATTGAAGGAACAAATGGTTAGCTAAAAACATTGATGACAATGTTTTATTCTTGGATATTTTCCAAAAAAATTCTTTTGTTTACAGTTTTTGTTAAAGAAAACATATAGGATCGACATTTATCACCGTTTCAAACTGGAAATCCTAATCCCGTCACTTGTAATGCTACCAAACTCCACAAGGATATTGTGAACTATCACAGAAATTATTAGTATATGCCAACAAACGATGACAAAAACCCAAAAACCCTACCTATTAATTGTTACTGCCATTGTTTACATAAATGCGTTAGTGACTACAATTTTATAAAAATAATTGTGTTTGACTTGATATCTAGCTACCCTGATTTGAATCCTTCTCTCAACTTGATACTTATTATTATTATTATTATTATTTATTATTATTATTTTTATGAGATGAGTATTTTTATATGTAAGTTGACCGCCTCAGTCTCTCAATCAAGTTGGAGGGAGTATAAGTTTATTAACCGTCTATATAACCGTGTTTTTTTTTGTGCCAGCTGACATACATAAATGATAAATGTGTTGAATGAGACTAACCATTTTTTATTATGATTTCTTCCACCCTTAGTTCAACATCCAACTGATCTTGACCATGGTGGATTCTGCAAAACCAAACACTTTTATTATGATTTCCAAGTCATTTAATCATTACTCAAGCATCTTAACTATCATAATTCTATGCAGTACCTCACTGATCTTGACCATGGTGGATTCTGTAACCATCAAAGTCGGCGACGTCGACAGGTGGAGCGATAGCACTGATTATGTTTCATGGGCTGAACAATACAATTTCACTGTTGGTGATGTTCTTGGTATTATTTCATTCTTTCTTTTAATCTACATTTTATCTTGTTTATATGGTTTTTTTTCTTGTTATTTCTTAGATGTATATGTATTGAACAAAGTCAACGTTTTGATGGAACATACTCATATTAATATCATAGGAAAAAAGGGATTATATGACCGGTTGTATATCAGTATATCATCGAGCATCAACTCCTGGTCCGACTTTCTTCTGCTTCTAATCGAGACTTTGATGGATTTAAAAATATGAATTCCTCATTATTTCGGGTTCATTTGTAAGTGTCCGCATTGATAAACTAAAGAGCAGCGCGCTCCTCTTACTGTCGATTAATTTGAAATCGACCCTTTGAAAATTTGTGCACGGTCACGGTAATTGGCAATGTTAAGTTATAACTACGGTTGATATATTGAAATTGAGCCAATTTATCTGCAGTTGAACTAGCATTATTCCTCTTTAATTGGCGATGTTAGGCTTTTTAAATTTTCAACTCGTATAACTGCTACTCGTACATGTGAGTGTCTCACATTACTGGTTTTGCATGTGATTTACAATCTTAGCCTATATATTCTGGCTACTCTTGCAGTATTTAGTTATGCACCGAAAGCACATAATGTATATGAAGTGACAAAGGCGACATTCCAATCCTGTGATACAACTACCGGAGTTGATGCCAAATACTCGAGTGGTAATGATGAAATTGTACTCAAGGAGGCGAAGCCATACTGGTTCATCTGTACTGTCGACAATCATTGTCGAGTTGGGATGAAACTTGCTGTTAATGTTACAGCTGCTTCCACAAATATTACCCCCTCACCTCCACCGGCTATTAGCAAGAATACTGCACCTAGGAAACTCACAAGTGCTATTATCTTCTCTGTTGCTGCTGGTTTTTTGTCCATTTTAGCATAATTGGTTGATTCTTGTACATTAATTTTGTGCTTCTAGATTTTCATGAAGCTCATTAGTATTATTGACAAAGATTGTTGTATTTCGAAATTTTGTTTGCTGATCTGATTGATTTTCTGTAATTTGTTGATGATACAATATACATTGTTCATACGATTTTATACAAGAATTTGTGTCGAACACCAGAAAAATGGAAGAATAGACGAATGGAAGAATGATACAATATATCATTCTGTTGGATGAGTAACTCACCGACTCTCATCTCACCTCGAAAGAGTAGGACATGAATGCTCCCAAGTTGGACATACCCACTATTTTATCGAGACAATAACCTCATTTCTCTTTCTTTTGTAAAAGACACCGATAGGCCTTATGTTTTTCTTTGATTGAAAACGTATAGGCTTTATCGGTAAAGAAGGTTGTGAACCTCTAAGGCGATGAGGAGAAGTGTAGCTTGGCTACATTTTGTATTTGGACCTTCTCAATGTCGTCTAAAGTTCATCAAACAAACGAAGTTTCCTTACGATGTGAGCCACCATGCCAATAATCACATAACGAAGTTTCACAATAAGATATTGTAAAATCGTCTGTTGTTTACCTAAAAGTCCTAAATTGCCAGATAAAATAATTTTGTATGGCTGGAAAGACAAAATTATGGACACTAATAATAAAACTAGAATTGATCAAGAGTAATAATACACAATGATGATGATGCTAACTCAATAATTCAATCACATAACCAAGAATCACAAAACAGTAGAGAAAAAAATAAAGATAGATAGGTGACAATTGAGAATGGTGGCAAGACAGATAGCTGCACACACACAGAAATTAAAAAAATAAAAATAAAATCCATGAATTTATTCTTCATTTTTCCTTGATCCAAATTATTTGTGGAAAGAATTAGTTGCTGGCGTTGCTTCGGAATGAACCAAGAGCCTTGTATGCTCCTGCCCTCAAGATGTACTGATGGTATGCTGCTGCTACCAATGCGCCCACAAATGGTCCAACCCAGAATATCCACTGCACATATATAATCATCCGTCAATAAGTTAATCGCGCTAGACTGAAATTAATTTGTCGTTTACTAGGCCAATTCTGCCAGTGATGTTTGTCCGTCACACAATATTGGTCACAAATGACTGTCTATGCAAGACTTACTAAATCAGCCTTGTCCCCAGTGGCATAACCAGGATTTATAGTTAGCGGGACCAAAGGGCCAACTAGTAATGTGATAAGCTAAATTAGAAAAGTATTCTAAATTTTCATTGTCTAGCGGGGTTGAGTGCCCCTGCTAACCCCTGTAGTTCCGCGACTACTTGTCTAAAAATGTTAATAGTACATTGTAAAGATTAAAGAAAAAAACATACTTGGTCATCCCAGATCTTCTTGTTATTGTAGATAACAGCAGCACCAAAACTCCTAGCAGGGTTAATACCGGTACCAGTAATAGGAATGGTGGCCAAGTGAACCATGAACACTGCAAACCCAATTGGCAAGGGAGCCAATACGGGAACGTGTGAGTCGCGTGCGCTTCTTTTAGGGTCAGTGGCTGAGAAAACAGTGTATACCAACACAAAGGTCCCAATGATTTCAGCACCAAGAGCAGTACCCTTGGAGTAACCTTCAGCTACAGAATTGGCTCCACCACCGAGACCGTTGTATGAATGCTTCATGAAGGCCTTTACTAGACCAACCCCACATATGGCTCCTAGACATTGTGATATCATGTAGGACACTGCCCTTATTAAGGACACTTTCCTTGCTAGGAACAGACCAAATGTTACTGCTGGGTTAATGTGTCCACCTGTGAATTAAATTGAATGAATGGTGATGAGTTAGTCACTATTTTGAGCTCTTTTCCAAAAAAAAAAAAAAAAGACAAACCCAATAAACCCTTTTGGATTTTTTGTTAGATGGGTGAAAACTGTGAAATTTTAACCAAGAAAGTTCGAATATTTATTGATTAAACTAGCACAACTAAATAGAATTCGCATTTTCAGTGGAGTGGAAGACTCGTTGTTCTTTGGTTCTGAATTATAATGGAGTAAAGCAAAATGACCGGGTAACTAGCTAAACATTTTTATTTTTATACTCTGAAGTATCAGTCATTTGATGCAACTCTTGTGCAATTTATATTTTTGGTTATGTGGAAACAGCCTCCCTAAATTACCTCACTAAGGCTACCAACATCAGACCCTCTTACTCGCATTTTTGCAAGAACTCTAGAGACAATGGGTAATGTTGTTAGCACCAATACATGCTACACCAGCATTACCCAAGTGCCTCAAGGTTTCCCACACATTGTGGGCTAAGGGAGTCAAATGTACGCAGCTTTACATAGTACATACCCTTGTGGTAGCAACCCGAAGAAGTTGTTTTATAATGACCCAAACTGAAAATTGCGTGAGAACTGCATCGAATTAAAGGAGAAAGAGTATGACTAACCAGAGATACCAGCAGTGCAGTAAACAAGAATGAAAATCATGCCACCAAAAGCCCAAGCAATACCAAGAAGACCAACACCATCACATTCACCAGTTTGTTTCTTGTGACCAATGACAGTAGCAACAGTTACATAAAGGAAAAGGAGTGTGGCGACGAACTCTGCTATCAATGCTCTATAGAATGACCATAACTTGAGCTCACCCATGTCCAACAATGGTGTTGGTGGTGGGTCCACATAGTCCTTTCCATGGTGTTGGACTTGATGATGCCCTTCCTCACTTACTACTTCCTTTGACATCCTTATCACTCAAAATATTAATGATTTGAACTTTGTAATGTATGTGGTGTATGTAAGGCTCAAATATATGGAAGTGGTGAGAAAGGGGAGTGTCTTGGTGGGTTTTTATAGGAGGGAAAGGAACTCGGAAGTTGTTACTTCTGCACTGCGTTGTTGAAGACCGTTGTAACTTATAACAAAATAATAATAATATTAATAATAATAATTAATAAGTACGGAGTAATAACTAATAACAAATGATTAGGACGAAATGAATTAAATGAAATATGAGTAGATTGTTGTAAGCATACAAGTTACAACGATTTCAAATAATATTTTATACATGTAATTATATAGGTCTAATACTATTTTGTTTATGAATTTATTTTGTATATGTAAAATTTTGTGCAATTTTATGAATTTATTTTTAGTTCATAGAATAAAAAACAATTAAAATTATTTATGCATGAGTGAACTTAGAGCATAAATATACTCATTAAACATGTTTAATTGTGTTAAAAGGAACTAAATTAATTTATACGTCAATTTTTTTTTTCATGAGTTTTAACATTGCTGCGTTCCCAGGACTCGAACACGAGACCTCTGGTTAAGCTAGAACAACCCCTTGCCAGTTGATCTAAGTGTTCATGGGTTACATCAATTATTTCTTAGTACGTATGTCTCATACTCTCACTTAATGGTGCCTATCTAATATTATAGTATGCTCACCATTTAAAATATTCTATCCATAATACAACATTTATTTTCTACCTTCTTTTTGTCAAAACTATATTTGTATAGATTTCTTTTACAATAAACTAAATTTTTTATCATCATTTTTTTTTAGAATTTTATATATTTATTTTTTAGAATTTTATATATTTATGACCAAAATGTTTGAACAATCTTGTTTCAAAAAGTCAATAAATAACCGTTATACCTTCGATCATATTACCTAGAGATGAAAAACATTTCTCTAAAGATTATTAAAAAAACATGTTAAAAACAACTATCAATTTACAAGAAACTTAATCATTTATTTTTATAGTCAAGCGAAAAAGGAGGACGAACTAGCAAAAAGCTAGATTAGAAAAAAAAAAAACTTTATAACTAGATACTTTAATTTTATTACTTTAATTTTTGTGTAAAGGGAGTCATAAGTGGTTTTAATGTTGACCGGGTTTGAACACAAGTTATGAGTAGCACCGCTCATAATTTTGTCAATTAATTAAGCTAATTGACATCTGGAAAATGTTGTCAACTAATTGTGATATATTGATCGATTTTTTTTTATATAATAGGATGGACCGTCCATCCTAACCCGCCACCCCTAATCACAACGGTCATACCTACCTTAGGACCAAACCCCAACCTCGCAATTTCCTTGAAATGTTTAAAGAAACAAAGAGTGATTGGAGAAAGAATAAGTGTAATTAGCCGTTACATTAGTGGAAAATGAGAAATATTTGAAATTGCGTGGATGGGACCAAAAAAGATATGAAAGACAGGTCGACCATGTGATTAATTGAGGCTAAATAATAATCGAGGATTTTATGTGTAACTCTGTTGTATGCTTGTATATGAGTCAGCCTGGCATCCAGCCAAGTTTTTCCCACATTTGCATCACCCCCTCACCTACCTTAACGGTTATCCTTTCTATCATCTTCTGCTTACATGACAATTTCTCTAAAACGGGTTTTTGGTAATATTAGCGTGAAACAGGTTTACAGCAAACCGGCATTTATAATGTCATTCTAAAATGTATTGTGTCACTCAGGGGCGGAACTAGGACTGAAATGTATCTAGGGCTAATATGATAGACTACTAAAACGTTTTTGTATAAGAAAAAAATTCAACTCGTAACGTACATTTCTATCGAGATGTCGACGTATATTTACTATTTTAGTTAATCTTATATGATCAATACCTTTAAAATCTAGCATGATAAGACAATCTAATTGTAAAGATTAGCAAAAAAAAAAAAA
>VHZZ01000075.1:324867-348015 GCA_009801015.1 Silene noctiflora | reverse complement strand
CTTAGGCCTTCCCGGTACACCACTTCATGGTACACCCTAACCAATGAGAAACATCATTTTTTTTTTCTTACGTTATGCTTACTTATTTATGACCAATGTTGCTAATTCCGTAGATGTCAATTAACTTAGTTGATAAAGTCATGTGAGGTGGTACTCTTGAAATTCAGCGGACCGATCCATCCATTCAGAGGGATACCATCAAAGCTCTGCTTCTCGTATGTTTTCTCAAATTTTGTTCTTCTCATTCATTTAGCAGGGACAAAAATTTAATTGAGGGCGAACTTACAATATAATAAGGTAAACTCATCTTCGGAAAAAGTTTGAAACTTAACTAAACATTTCACTCATTCGGGTTTGCAAGCATTCAAAATTTTCAAGTCTGGTCATATGGGGTTTGGGTCAGCTTGAGTATGTTGTTATCAAGTTTTTCAGTGAGAATGGTCAATACGCGACCATACATACTTGAATCAGGTTGGATTAAGTTAGTCCGTCCATTCAGGTTTCAGGTCAAATTCAAGTCTTCTCAGGTGTAGCCGTGTATATCAAGTATGAGTCGAGTTATTCATGGGTTCTCCCATCCATTGAACTCAGTTCTTACATACAGCCCGCAAAATTTGCTGATACTGAAATACGGTGTACTAACTAAAAACTGTCAAATATAAGTGCAAACACAATTCTAACTTAGCTGTATGAACAGGATGCAATTGGTGGAGGAATAGAGACGATTTCGACATTACTTGAATGGGCAATGTCAGAGCTGCTTCTGCGCCCCCAAGCCATGAAACAACTTCAAGACGAAGTAAGAGGGATAACGAAAGCCAAAACCATAATTAACGAGGATGATCTAAAGAACATGAAATACTTAAGAGCCGTGATCAAGGAGGCCCTAAGGCTACACCCACCAAGGCACCAAATCCTCTTCTAGGGTTTCGAGAATCGTCTCAAGATGTCAAGGTCCAGAACCATGACATTCCCGCGGGGACACAGGTTATCATCAACACATGGGCCATACACAGAAACCCTTTCTTATGGGGATCAAGTAATAATTCTAATTCTTAATTTTATTGATTATATTATATCAAATTAAGGAATTATTTACACTAATTAAATTAGAGTTTGTCTAAACCGTCACCGACATTAGGGTGGGGTGGGTGTCGTCGGTTAAGGGAAGCGAGGGAAGGAGGCGGTGGTTGGCGGCAAGCCGAGGCCGAGAAGGGCGGTGGCAAGGTGGTGGCAGGGGTAGGGAAGGGAGGCGGTAGAATTCAAGAGAAGAATTGAATAGAAAGAGAAAAGAAAATTTAAAGCTCGGAATTGGTTCGGATTAGGCGCGAGCTCAACTCAGGCTCGGTTAAATCATTATTTTTTTCACTTTCTTTAACTTTTAAACCAAATTAAAAATAAATTTATTTTAAGAAAAATGTAAATATAGAATACTTATCAAATATAATAACAATTATAATACTCTAAAATAACATTCTAATAAAAACAAAAATAATTGTAAAATGTCAAAATTAAATAATACAGCCTCTAACCATAAGCTGACCTTTAAACCACTTATCAAGTTTTAAACCATTGAACAATTTACCTTTGTTGTTAAATTAAGTATTAAAGTGTATTATATTCTATGAAAGAGAGATTATTTTTACACATATTTAGAATTTAAAGTATTTTGGAGAAAACATTATTTTTGAAAAAAAATATCTTTAAGACAGTTATTTTTTCATTCTTTTACTGTCCCTCGACACTAAATTTCTAGGTCCGTCATTGGGACCAAGTAGAGGGGATCCGACTCAAGAGGTTTCTAAACAGTCCAGTAGACATGAAAGGGCAGGACTTCAAATTCGTTCCACATGCAGCAGGCAAACATCGATCTAATTAGAAGCATACATAGTCAACTTGTAGTACCTATAGATGTCGTATGAACTTTAATTAATGAATCGGTATTTCCTCAACAAAAATGATTGAGTTTATGACAAATCTGATAACAATGTTGCAATGAAATATTGGAGGTTTACACCCGTGTTTCCTCTACCAAAAACTTCCTAGTTCCTAGTCTCGAACATTTGTTTACATTTCATTAAAATACTGCTTGCAAAAAAAAAAAAAAAAAAAATTATTGGGACGGAGGGGATAGACATGTCAAACGGAAGGAGGGTCAATTACAGGTCAAAATAAAGTTTATGACTTTTTTTGTTTTATACTCCATAATTTGAGTCAAAATAACATATTTTAATATTAATTATATAATTATATTTAATATTAATTATATAATTATATTTGGTACTTACCATACTTATATTAAAGAATATATTACAATTGAATTACTTTAATAATTTTACATTATTAAATGACATAAAAGTTATATAAAATTAATATTTGATTAATTTTTTAATTTAAAATATTAAAATATTAAAATAATTAACTTATTATTCATTCTATCAAATTTCAATATAATATATTAAAACTAATATTTTAAAAATATTCTTAATTTATCTTTGACCCAACAAGTTGAACGAGCCAATTAAGTTTAACTCTAAAATAATGAGTTATTTTGGTCTCGGGTCACAGGCCAAGAGTTACAAGTCTTTGACTGTGAAAGACGGGTTGTATCAGATCGGATCTACGGGACGGGTCAAGTTTTGATAGACCGGCCTTGAAGGGAGTGGATTGAGTGTAGGGAATACACTTTACACTTGCTTTATATTCTCATCCACGAGTATATGATTAATATAATTAAAATATTTTTAAAAAACGGAAAAGTGGTGATTGAGCTCCATTATTTTGGGCAATTGTGAAATTAACCTTCATAACTTTCAATTGGAGTAATTTGGCCCCATAACTTACATAATAAGTGAAATTAAGCCCCTTTTTTAAAATATCACGAGAAATTCAATTTATCGTATTAAAAAAAAAAAGTAAAAGTAGTTTTTACATATGTATGTAATTCGGTATACCAATAATAATTAACAATTTTATGTGATTTTTTTTTTTGAAATGTTGAAAAATGGAAAAATTTGAATATATTTTTTACCCTTTTATTATATTTTTTATATTTTTTTGTTCTGAAATTTTTTTTATTCCAACTTCTGATTTTAATACAACTACCTAACAAAATATTTTGCAATTAAAATTTTTCTACAAAAATTGTAAAAAAAAAAAAAAAAAAAAGTTGAAAAATATGTACTTTATACAAAAATAATAAATTGTTTGATTTTCGTAAAGTATTTTAAATTTTTTTAATCTAATTTATGCTATTTGTTTTTTTTTATTAATTTTTTGTAAACTTTTATTTTGTATTTTTCATAAAAATATAACCATTTTTACTTTTTTATATGATAAATTGAATTTCTCGTAAGATTTTGATAAAATGACTTAATTTCACTTATTATATAAGTTATATGACCAAATTACTACAATTGAAAATTGTATAAGTTAATTTCACAATTGCACAAACTTATGGCTGTCAATCACCACTTTCCGGTTTAAAATAATATTAACTCACCGATTGATTGGTTTTTGTGTTTCCCACTATTCGATTCGTTTGGATTTTATGATTACTATAATTGCAATGATTTTACGTAATACGAAGTATTCTTATCTTTATCACCTTCCACATTTTGACAAAGACAAAAAGACCACACGCATCAACATCAATAATTCAATATCAATATCAATATCAATGTACAAAGTCTCAGAATTATAACGGACATTATTCGTCACAAGCTGAATACGGATAGTACCCCTTCTAATAATAAGACAGTGAAAGATAAGTGAGAGTGAAATAGAGCATCCCATAAATAGTGTCACTTGCATATATGAGAAGTACTGTTTGTGACGGATATCCGTCTTCAATGAGAATTTGTGATCAATATATTGCACATACCCCTTACTATTTTGTATGGTCTGTGACAAGCTCAATCCTATCAAAATAATTCGAAAAAAGTTACCCGACTTAAAATGATCGGATATTATTCGGGTAAAAGGATTGATTTGGGTATAAAATCCTTTAAATTATGTTTAATCCATGACCAATGTGTTCAAGAATATTCCAATTTAAATTGACTTGTACCTAAAATAATCCGATAAAATAATATTAAAAAATACAATTTAAGATCATCTCCATTTTCTTGGCAATTTTTTTTAATGGTGTCGGGATGAAGTGTCAATTGTTTGATGCGGTGGAGTAAGAAAATAACGGTAAATTTAAATTACCTCTAAAAGGGTGAATATATATATGTAGATATTTTTAGCGGCGTCGGACACCCAAAGTAATTCATTATATACTTAATCTGGTCTATTTGGTTGTATACATTTTCTAAAGCCATGTAAACAAATGAAAAATGTATACAATATTACAATACATTAGACTTGGCAAACGGATTAGTCGAATTAAATTCATGGCGGGTCGATTTGTTCGGGTCTCTAATGATCCGATCCCGTTTGGATCAAGTCAGATTATTTCGGGTTTCAGATCGAACATTGATTAAAAGAGAAAAAATGGGTTATGGATAATTACCTATTATACATTGGGTTTGATATTCGTTATTTTAATGTAAATAATACTAAGTGTTTTCAAATTAGTCATTATTGGTCAATTTGATTGATTTGTAATTGAGTCATTTTGGGTCGGATGGTTTTGTGTCGGATTATATTATACAATTCTGGTCAATTTTGAGTCTCAAATCAATCATTCCCTATATACTAAAAGATTAACACTCCTAACATATTCTCGCTCAACTATTTCCTTTTGATTCTGTTCTGCGGCTCAAATAATATTCTCGAAAATTGAGGAACCCATTATTAATTAAGGATTGTAATCAAATCTTTTACGTAATTTATTTTCATAGTATGTTTTTTTTTTACTAAATTCGGTACTCCAAGCTGGCTCCAAAATTTTCAACAAATGTCATTCTTTCTTGCACTAGGGACTAGCTACTTCTAGGTTTTATCTTCCCTTTATTTAATATATGATCCTTTTTAACTGATTTTTATAGAAAAAAGTACAGTTAATTTATACTAATGAGTTTATAAGAGCGCCTCTTTAAAATTCAAATCTAATGAAGACCTTGTTGTAGCACGAGATCTATACCAGTTTTTATCACATGAATCGAGTTGGATTGATTTTGCCCACTCAAAAAATAAGGAACAAAGGAAGTACTTCATCCGTCCCGGTTATTTGTTGTTCTTTTCTATTTTTTGGGTGTCTCAGTCAATTGTTGTCCTTTCTATTTTAGGATTGCATTTAATGAGTAATTTAATCCACCTTCAATTTATTCCACTTGTCATGTTATAATTGGCTCCCTCCTCTTTTCTTGATCTTTATGCCAAAACCAAATAACAACAAATGACTGGGACGGACGGGAGTAACTTCCAAAAACACTTATATTTCCCAAAAGTGGAAAGATTTGTAACTTTCTATATATGCAGCAGTATCTTAAAGCTTTTGGCAGTGTAATAATTTTAGAAAACTTAAAAAAATGGCTATTGTTTTTTACCAACTCTGTGAAAAAAATTCATTTCATCCCATAGCTCTTCTTTCCTTTCTTTGCTTCATAATCATACTCTACCCATGGCTATCCACCAAGAATCGATTACCCTCACCGCGAAAACTTCCCATTATAGGCAACCTTCACCAGCTCGGTACCCTTCCTCATCGATCCTTAAGAACCTTATCGGAGAAATATGGAGACCTCATGCTTCTTCACTTAGGAAGCAAGCCTACCCTTGTCGTATCGTCACCTAAGGCAGCTGCTGCAATTCTGAAAACCCATGACATTGTCTTCACAGACCGGCCTATATCGCAGGTCGCTTTGATTCTTTTCTACGATTGTATTGAACTTGCTTTCGGCAAGTACGGAGAGTATTGGAGACAGGTCAGGAATCTATGCATGATGCATATGTTAGGCAGTAAGAAGGTTCGAATTTTGAGGAGAATCAGAGAAGAAGAAGTCTGTTTAATGGTCGAAAATATCAGGAAATCGACGTTGATGAACCCTGGTGTGTCTGTGAATTTGAGAGACTATTTCACAACCTTGATAAATGATCTTGTGTCGAGGTCGGCTTTTGGAAGAAAGTATGGTGCAGAGGAAGGGTGTGGAAATCTTAAGGAGCTGTTGACGGATTTTGTTGGAGTACTTGGAAGCTTCAGTGTCGGAACTTATGTCCCTTGGTTGAGTTGGATCGATCATATGAGGGGTGTGTTTCGGAAAGCGACTGCAGTTGCGAAAGCTTTTGATGTGTTTCTTGATAAGGTAGTTCAGGAGCATATTGATCGACGACTGAATTTGCAAAGTCGGATTCAGGATGAGGCTTCCGAAGGAGACGACAAAGATCGCGACTTGGTAGACATTTTGCTTGATTATCACAAGAATTATCCGTCCCTTGGACGAGTTAATGTGAAAGCTCTTCTTCTGGTAATTTCTTTTTTTCCTTTACGTTATTAGTCGATTTAAGACGTGGCAATAGCCATGATTTTGTGCTATAACATGTGGTCGAAGTAACCTTCAAAACTTTTGTAACTCGATCATGAAACACTGTCACAACCTAATCTGCAGGATGATTTTAATCACTATTAATGTTTCGACTAGAAATTCAGATGTCGTAAAATTCATCAGGATTCTTATCTAATGAAGCTCGAGCAGAGTCATTAACTAGGGAAGTTGTAGGTTTAATTGTTCCTATGGACTAAATGTCGGAAACTCGATCATGGTTCAAGTTGTCACGTAATTAGTGTATTACCCGTACAGGACATACTTGTTGCAGGAGTGGAGACGACTGTCACACTATTAGAATGGACAATGTCGGAGCTGATTCTGCATCCTGAAATCATGAAACGACTCCAGGACGAAGTGAGGGGATTTGTTAAAGACAAAACATTTATCGATGAGGCTGATCTACAGAACATGCCATACCTAAAATCCGTAATCAAAGAAGCGCTAAGGCTACACCCTTCGGCTCCCCTTCTGCTACCTCGAGAATCATCTCAAGATGTCAAAGTCCATAACTATGACATTGCCGCAGGGACAGAGGTTATCATCAACGCGTGGGCTATACAAAGACTCCCAAGTTTATGGGACCAACCAGAGGATTTCCGACCTGAGAGGTTTCTGAATTCTACAATCGACGTGAAGGGAAATGACTTTGAATATATCCCGTTTGGAGCAGGCAGAAAAGCTTGCCCAGGGTTGGCATTTGGTATCGCCAATGCCGAGTTGGCATTGGCAAATCTTGTTGGCATGTTCGAATGGAAGGTGCCTGATGAACTGCAAGGAGATTCTTTCATGGATGAAAATTTCGGATCAACAGTCTCCAGGCGATATCCCCTTACGGCCATCCCAACTCCTTATTCTAGCAACTAGGAGAAAGTATATGACTCCTATGTCAAATTACTCGCGGTATTTTGACTTTGGAATATGATGAAATAAAGTAAAACGGAATTTTATAAGGTGTCTTTTTTCTTGTTTTTATGCAGCTAATCTCGTGTGAGACTATTGTATCATATAACATGATTTTTATTACTATCACCAAATGAAATGTACGATATGAAATAATAACAAATAATAAGTATTAATCTTGCTTAAACAATTCAATCAGAAAACATGTGTAAGTATATTTAATCTCAAATAAAGCTTCAGAAAATAATACTCCGCAATAATATAAACACTGGTTTTAATCCCGTGCAAAAAAATGCACGGGTTGGCTTTTAGATAACATACAAAATATGTTAGTTAGTACGATAATTAGACGTTATATTCAGAAATAATAACGTAATTTATTTTCGCAGTACATATTTTACTCATCATAGTACATTTTACCCATTTATTTCCATTTGCATAATACCCTTCCTTCCAAAAAGCTTAGTGTACTACATTCAAAGAAAAGAAAAAACCCCAAAAACCCAACACCACATTCACCCTGCACCACCACCATACATCCCCACTCGAAGCCCACCGTCGAACTTTAGACGGCCAGCCACCATGCCGCCATCTGCCTCATCCCACCGTACCCCTCCAACAAACTCATGCCTGCTCACCATCCCACTCATACCTGTCGTACTCCTATTTCGTTTTTTTTTTTTTTTTTTTAAAATTTAGTATTCGGGACTTAGATTTAGGGTTTGGCTCGCGGTTATGTGGTGGTTAGGGGCGGCACAAATGGAAGGCCTGCGGTGGTTCGAATCAGAGTAGATATAGGGGCGGTGCGCGGTGGCCGATGGAGCGAATTGGTTTTGTCGGATGGCTGGGGTAGGGGATGGGGAGTGGGGCCGCCAATTAAGGGATATTGGTGGGTCGCCGGAGGATGGTGAACCGGGGTGGCTGGGTGGTTGAGGAAACGGGAGGGGGAGGGAGGAAAATGCAGTACAAACTTGTACAAATTTTTTTCTTCGCAGTACCTACACTTGTGATTTTTGGTTGGAAATGAGAGGGGTATTTTGGTCAACTCTATACTGTACTGAGTAAAATGTGTACTGCGAAAATCAACACCCAATAATAATTGAATGAAATGATTTAAATAATATATGGTAAGTTTATGATGCGGTCAACCTAGAAAATGGAAAAAAAAAATCTCTTAAATCAGACAACCAATCAGAAGCCTTTCAATGACTTAGTTTTAATAGTAAGGAGATTTCGACGACCCTAGACCGGACAATGCACGGTCACACAGCAACTCGAATAGTCGCAAGAGTCACTAGTCAGGACCCATAATCAACTGCTCCGACAAGATAAACTAAATAATATCAAAGTATCTTTCTCACTGTTTTTGTACAGTTGCACATGTCCCTTGTGGCCTTGTGCTTATCAAACTTTTGGCCCGTTCCCGGGTTAAAGTTAAAATCACCAATTTAGTACGTGTTTCGATTAATTCTTTACGTATTTTATTTATTGGTTATCACAATAAATTCGATACGTTTTATTTTTAGTATAAGCAAACTTGAAAGATGGCTACTGTTTTTGCTCAAATTTTAGAACTTCTTCCTTTCGATCCTATAACAATTGTTTCCGTCCTCTGCTCCATAATTTTACTCTACCCATGGCTATCGGCCAAGAATCGAATCCCCTCACCACAAAAACTACCCATTATAGGCAACCTTCACCAGTTAAGTGCCCTGCCTCATAGATCATTGAGGTCGTTGTCGAAGAAATATGGAGACCTGATGCTACTTCACTTAGGCAGTAAGCCTACCCTTGTCGTATCGTCTGCTACTGCAGCTGAGGCAATTATGAAGACTCATGACATTGTTTTCGCAAACCGGCCTAAATATCAAGTTGCTTCGATTTTATTCTATGATTGTATTGACCTTGCTTTTGGCAAGTATGGAGAGTACTGGAGGCAGGCGAAGAGTATCTGCGTTACGCATATGTTAAGCAACAAAAAGGTTCAGTCCTTCAGGAAAATCAGGGAAGAAGAAGTTTATCTAATGGTTGACCGTGTCAGGAAATCGACATTGATGAAGCCTGGTGTGTCGGTTAATTTGACAGAGTACTTTACAAGCTTGATAATGGATGTGGTGTCGAGGGCGGCCTTTGGAAGAAAGTATGATGGAGAGGAAGGATGTGGAAATATAAAGGAGTTGTTGAATGACTTTGTCGGAGTACTTGGACGGTTTAGTGTCGGAACTTTTGTCCCTTGGCTGAACTGGATCGATCACATGACTGGTCTGTTGCGTAAAGCCACTGCAGTTGCGACAGCATTTGATGCTTTTCTTGATAAGATAGTTCAGGAGCATATAGATCGACTAAATTCGCAATTTCAGATTGAGGATGAGGCCTCCAGAGGGGACAAAGTTCAGGACTTGGTCGACATTTTGCTCGATTTTCAGAGGACTAATCCGTCTCTTGGAAGAGATAATGTGAAAGCTATTCTTCTGGTAAATTTCATTCTTCACTATTTATGCACTGAATTATATTTTCGTTCACAATTACGAGATTTATACTCCCTCCGTCCCATTCATTTGTTTTAACTTTTTTAGTCTTTGTGAGAGGTATGTTAATCAAAGGTAAACAAATGATTGAGACGGAGGGAGTAACTGACTAAAAAAAACAGAGGGGCTTAACTCATTGAGCGTATTGTCGACTAACTAGCGTATTACCTACGCAGAACATGCTTGTTGGAGGGGTAGAGCCAACTGCGACACTGCTAGAATGGACAATGTCGGAGCTGCTTATCCATCCCCGAATCATGAAAAAACTGCAAGACGAAGTGAGGGGATTTATCAAAGGCAAAGCAATCATTGACGAGGATGATCTAAAGAGCATGACATACCTAAAAGCCGTAATCAAGGAGGCATTAAGGCTACACCCTCCAGCTCCCCTTTTGCTATTTCGAGAAGCGTCCAAAGATGTCAAAGTTCATAACTATAACATTGCAGCAGGGACACACGTTATCATCAACGCATGGGCCATACAAAGGCAGGAGGATTCCTGGGACGAACCAGAGGAGTTCCGGCCAGAGAGGTTTCTGAACACTGCAGTAGACATGAAGGGAAATGACTTTGAGTTTATTCCGTTTGGAGCAGGAAGACGAGGTTGCCCAGGTATGTCATTTGCTATCGCCAATGCCGAGTTGGCATTGGCGATTCTTGTTGGCGTGTTCGAATGGGAGGTTCCTAGTGAGATGCAAGGGGATTCTTTCATGGCTGAAACTTTTGGGACAGCAGTCTACAGAAGAGATTCTCTTATGGCTATTCCTACTCCTTATTCTAGCAATTAGTAGAAACTAGAAAGTTGTTGATTAGAGTTGTTTTTAAAGTGGAAAATTCTACGTTGTACCTCTGAATTTTTCGATATTCTAAGATGTACCTCTGTCTCTTTTATATTTTAAATTGTACTCCTGAATTCCTTACTTATTCTCCTTAACAATCTCTTTCAACTCTCTATTAACTTTATCCCCTCAAACAACCATACTTCGACCTTCATTCTACTCCCTTCGTTCCGGTCATTCTACTAGCTGTCCAACAGAATTATAAGATGCGTTTTCTAATATTTGTCACTAGACTACCACTAAAGATACATACAAATATACAATGATACTCCACTTGCTATAAAAAAACGGTTTTTCTAACGTCTGACATAACGATACACATTAAGAGCCTAAGTTAAGAATGTAAGCATCAACACATTGATATCTTATTTACTTAAAAGATTGTTTGATTCTTTCTTGAGTTAGCCTCCTAGAGTGTGCCGTTATGACACATGTTAGAAAAACCGTATTATAAATTGGCTAAAGTATACTTATACCCATAACAGTTAAGGATTTGGAGGGTGACAATCAGATATGGGAGGAGATACGCATTACCTGCTTCTGCAGCTTTTTACATCCGTAAACCATGTGCTTATAAACTTTTGGCACTTTTTTTAATTAAAAAATAACTAATTTTATACATATTCCATCTGATTCCATACATTTGATATTCACAATTCTCATTTAAGACAACCATTATACGTCTTAAGCTTAAAACGGGTTAAATGCATACCAAAGCATACTTAGCTGGTGCCTGATGCTTAATGTTTGGAACATGACCGCCTAATTTCATGGAAAATCGAGTGTAATAGGATTTTCGCTGTAAAACCGATGCACCAGGGTGTCCATCGATGATGATTATAAGTAATTTTGTCGTTGTGAGTAATCCCCAAAAAAGTACAGAGTACTAACAAGTTTGATTCATTTCAACTTGACTTAGGCTTAACGGATGCAATGAACAACCACTACGACTCAGCTAATTAAAAATAATTTAAAATCCATAAGAAACTAATTATTTATATTTAGACAGCTCGGAAGGGGTCGAGTCGTCGAGATTCAAACTAGATAGTAGGTTTCTATAAATGTTGCAGTCTCTTAATGCATTTGACAGTGCAAGAGACGCAAACTCGAAAAATGGCTACTGTTTTTGTCCAACTCTTAGAAAAAGTCCCATTCCACTCCTTAGCCCTTCTTTCCTTCCTTTGCTTCATAATCATACTCTACAAATTGCTATATACCAAGAACCAATTACCGTCGCCACGAAAACTACCCATTATAGGCAACCTTCACCAGTTGGGTGCACTGCCTCATAGATCACTTGGGTCGTTATCGAAGAAATATGGAGACTTGATGCTACTTCACTTAGGCAGCAAGCCTACACTTATCGTGTCGTCTGCTAATGCAGCTGAGGCAATCATGAAAACCCATGACATTGTCTTTGTAAACAGGCCTGAATCTCTGGTCTCTTCCATTCTGTTCTATGACGGTATGGACATTGCTTTCGGCAAGTATAGAGAGTATTGGAGGCAGATCAAGAGTTTATGTGTGACGCATATGTTAAGCAACAAAAAGGTTCAATCTTTCAGGAGAGACAGAGAAGAAGAAGTATCTCTAATCGTTGAACGCATCAGGAAAACAGAGCCATTTGTGCCAGTGAATTTGACAGAGACTTTTGCAAGCTTAGCGAATAATGTGGTGTCGAGGGCAGCCTTTGGAAGAAAATATAATGGGGAGGAAGGGTGTGGAAACATTAAAGTGTTAATGAATGATTTTGTTGCGGCACTTGGAACCTTTAGTGTCGGAAGGTTCATCCCTTGGTTGAGTTGGATCGATCAGGCGACTGGTTTGGTGGGTAAGGCCACTAGAGTTGCAAAAGCGATTGATGAATTTCTTGACAAGATAGTTCAGGAGCATATTGATCGACGAAATATACGAAGTCAGATTGGGGATGAGGGCACTATAGAGGACGAAGTTCAGGACCTGGTAGACGTTGTGCTCGATTTTCAGAGGACTAATCCATCCCTTACGAGGGTTGATGTGAAAGCTATTCTTATAGTAAGTTTCTTTTTTTTCACTATTTCGAATTATTTTTTTGTTTACATAAGCACATTCTAAACACGGCGTTTTTTCTATTCCACTCAATCTGTTAAATGCACGGTATTTAATATGGTTTATCTGTTCCGGTCACAATTTGTTAAATGCATGGTATGCGAATAGGATTTTAGATGTGATCCTGAATTAAGCTGATATGTTTTCTCAAAATCCTTAATTGCAACTAGATCTCAGATATTGTGCCAGACAGATAACTCCTCCAAACACGGTCGAATTAACCTTGAAACCCCTCATAACTCAGCCATGCTGAACTATTGCAACAAAAAAAATGATACCAGTGTGGTCACTCCCTAATCTCGGTTTTGTCGCAACTCACATGTGGCAAAACACTCAAGAACCCTAGTTTAAGGCAGGTAATTAATCTAAGATTCTGAGCGGAAGAACAAGATTTAGAAGTCAGAACCCTAGCTGATCAAAATCGTACAGCAGAAAAAAGGGAGAAGAATCAACAATTCAGGATTCAAAATATAATAATTTTCCTATGAACATCCATAGCCCCTTCTCGAGAAATTGACGTCATATCAATTTATTCTTGAATTTCATTTTTGGTTCAGGAACTCGATTCCGTATACTGTTCATCTAAGATGCTTTAGATAAGTTTTTTTTTTACTATCATTCTATATAACATTCCAGTAAAATTTAGCTATATTAGAGTGATCAGGAACTTACCCAATGAAGCTTTACAGCCATCAACTACGGTAGCTTCTGATTTTCGCCCGTTACTGTCAGCTTGTAGAGTTACAGTTCAATAAAGTCTGAAGTAGGAGCAAAAAGTTACTGATTAGTTTGCCAAGTACCAGATTTATATTTGTCATAAAGAATAACTACTGTGGCATATTACCCATACAGGACATGCTTGTTGGAGGAATTGAGCCAACTGCAACACTAATAGAATGGACAATGTCGGAGCTGCTTAAGCATCCTCAAATCATGAAACGACTGCAAGACGAAGTGAGGGGATTTGTCAAAGGCAAAAAAATTATTGACGAGGATGATCTAAAGAACATGACATACCTAAAAGCCGTAATCAAGGAGGCAGCAAGGCTACACCCTTCAGCCCCTCTTTTGCTATTTCGAGAGGCGTCTAAAGATGTTAAAGTCCGTAAATATGACATTGCTGCAGGGACACAAGTTATCATCAACGCCTGGGCCATACAGAGGCAACCGGCTTCATGGCACGAACCAGAGGAGTTCCGGCCAGAGAGGTTTCTGAACAGTACAATAGACATGAAGGGAAATAACTTTGAGCTTATTCCTTTTGGAGCAGGAAGACGAGGTTGTCCAGGTATGGCATTTGCGAGTATGCAAACTGAGCTGGTCTTGGCGAATCTTGCTGGCATGTTCGATTGGGAGGTGCCAAGTGAGATGCAAGGAGATTCTTTCATGGCTGAAACTTTCGGGACAGCAGTCTACAGGCAAAATCCTCTTATGGCCATTCCGACTCCTTATTTTAGCAATTAGGAGGAAAAAAAAGTTGATGCAAGCTGTGTTTTTCATACCTAAAAGATTGTCCTTATGTTTGATTGTTTTTATGTCATGTTTTACGAGTGTATCTTCATTTTCAATTGCATTTTCAACGAAGTCACGGACTCCTTATTCTACGACTTTGAAATTATATGGAATAAAACAAATTCATTATATTGTTTACGTAGCTATCTTCCTTTGCCGTATGGCGCTAATTTTTATTGTAAAAGACCGAGTTTTATAAACAAGAGAAACTACATGAAATACTTTAAAATGATGACATTTACAAAAATCCATGGGTCCATCATGACATATATAATATTTAATATGAATGGTGACAAACTAGCATAACAGGCACTAAGCATTTTTTAATAATTCTTGGATAGTCAGCGCAGACATTCAAGACGTTGGTATGCTCAAAAGGAGGAACAAAGATCATCAAACCAAACTCTTATCACCAAACAAAAATGATGATACCTGGTTTTGAACAGCTGAGATTATTATGTATGCAACCGTCGATAGTTCTTCCATTGATCATCTTCATATATCTCGTGTACAAATGGGTTTTTTATACCGAATCTCGTTCCAACAAAAACTTGCCTCCGTCTCCACCAAAGCTCCCGATTTTAGGCAACCTCCATCAACTAGGGACGTACCCTCATCGCACACTCAGATCCCTTTCTGAAATATATGGTGAGCTCATGATGGTTCATCTCGGGCAAACACCGATCCTTGTTGTTTCATCTGCAAAAGCCGCTAGTGCGATCATGAAAACACATGATGCTAAATTTTCAAGCAGGGCAGCAAATAAAACAGCCAAAAAACTTCTCTACAACTGCAGGAACGTGGCATCGGCACCATATGGTGAATATTGGAGGCAAATGAAGAGTATTTGTGTTCTTCAGCTCTTGAATACCAAAAGGGTTTTATCATTTCGTAGTGTAAGAGAAGAAGAGATGGTACTTCTCATGGGGCAAATTGAAAAATCATCATCAACACCAGTGAATTTCAGTGATATGGTTATGACTTTAACTTGCAACGTCATATGTAGGGTGGCATCTGGAAGGAAATACAGTGAAAGAGAAGGCGGTGCTGAGTTTAGGAAGCTTTTAAAGGAGTTTGAGGAGATGTTAGGCATGTTTAGAGTTGGGGATTGTATTCCTTTCTTAAGTTGGACTGATAAACTTGATGGGTGGGATGCTAAGCTTGATAAGGTTGCTAAAGAATATGATGAGTTTCTTGAAGGGGTCCTTAAAGAGCACGAGGATGGTCGGAATAGTGGAAAGTGTAAGAAAATAAAGGATTTGGTAGATGTTCTACTTGACGTTCAAGAAGATGAGACGATTGGCTTTCCTGTTGAAAGAGACAGCATCAAAGCTATCATACTGGTAAGATTTCATCTCTCTACTGTTTTTTTTTATCGGTTTCCTCTGGCCCCTACCTTTTATCAGTACCGAGTGACCGGACCCGAAAAATCTGATCCGAGAACCCCAAATAGACCAAAACAAATAACTCAAAACACTCCAATCAGGCCTCAAATGGGCCGTATTTTGCTAGACCCGATGTTGGCCTGATCTGAAATTATTAACCTGAATCAGTCCCGCGCAAAAATAACCTGGTCCAGAATGACCTCAGTTAACCCAAATGATTCATCTTCTTCCATACATTTTACTCTGCATTTAAGCTCTTGGCCAAGAATATGCATGATACTCCAAATATCTGAATTAGGATCTTAGATGCATCAATAAAAATAACCACCAAAAGAAATCTTAGATGCCTGAGAACTGAGAAGTAACCAGCTTGAGTTTGCAATTTATGCAAATACATGTTTATGCCAATTTCGTAGCGAAATGTGCATGTTATCCTCAAAAGCTAGAAATAGAATATGTATATCTTATTATTGATTCATGCAGGACGTATTTTCTGCCGGAACTGATACAACTTATTATGCAGTCCTGGAATGGGCTATGACTGAGTTGTTAAGACATAACATGGTCATGGAATCTTATTATTGATTCATGCAGGACGTATTTTCTGCCGGAACTGATACAACTTATGCAGTCCTGGAATGGGCTATGACTGAGTTGTTAAGACATAACATGGTCATGGAAGAATTGAAGAATGAGGTAAGAGGAATTACCGGAGTAAGATCATATGTAATTGAAGACGATCTTGAGCACATGAAGTTCTTGAAGGCAGTAATCAAGGAGACACTTCGGCTGCACCCTCCTATTCCTTTGTTGGTACCCCGACTGTCTACACAAGATGCCAAAATTAACGGCTATGATATACCATCGGGAACTTTAGTTATTATCAATGCATGGGCAATCCAAAGAAATTCTGCTTCCTGGGATGACCCTGAGAATTTTTTTCCAGGCAGGTTTTTGAATTCTTCAATAGACTACAAAGGGCAGGACTTTGAGTTAATTCCATTCGGAGCAGGTAGAAGAATATGCCCTGGAATAACATTTGCCATTGCAAATCTTGAGCTGGTATTAGCAAACCTCATCCATAAGTTCAATTGGACATTGCCTGGTGGATCAGAAGGTGAGTCTTTAGACACCAATGAGTGCAGTGGACTTACCGTGCATAGGAAGACTCCTCTTCTTGCTGTCGCAACTCCTGTAAATCCCGGTAAATGAATGTCAGCCACTGTTTGTACGATTGCATGTATTACAACAAAGCTGTAGTATCAATAGCAATTAGCAGAAAACATTATCTTTATCTAAATATACTTCTGTCTTGTGTTTGTGCATGAAGATATCACATACATATTGGTTGTTTCACGATCATGATACACGTGCATTCTATCTATGTAACATCATCCAAAATAGAAGTCGTAAAAATGATACTACGTATAACCTTTCAAGATGACTGACTAACAGTTCTAGTATTTGGGTACTCATATAACGCTCATTGCAATAGCTATGCAAAATGTCAGATACTGGGACACAGATTAAAAGTACTAATCCTGTACTCCATTTAATCAAGGGAAAGAGCCCGATTGTAATAATTTCACCAGCTGCAACGTCAAGGGAAGTGAAAGGGACATGTGAACTACCCTAATCATGTTACTCATGTTTAAGGGTAGGATTTTACTAATTTGATGAGATTACTCGTGTTTTAGGCTTAAAATGAAATATGACACCCATGTCCAAGTGTCAAGTATGCATACGAAGAATGTTTTCTACAGACACAGTTAGAAGCTTTATTATACTTCATCCGCCAAAACCAAATATGAACACAAGTGATGAAGCAAGCAACAGCTGGATAAGAGAAACTAGTTACCTCAAATGCACTGTCTTGTGTGACGCTGTTGTCAAAAAGGTCTGCTGCGTGCAACTTCCTGTAACAGTACTCATACCACGTGAACTACTCAAGGCTTTTACAATTGAACTATTGTTAGTTTGTGATATTCTTGCCATGGGCCAATAGGAGTTTAAGAGTACTAAAAACATTAAAAAGCATCAAAAAGGGCCCAGTGCACGATGGCACCCCGCCAGGCGAGGGTCCGAAAAAGATTTGACAATAGAGCAGTTGCTTTCAAAGTTTCACATTTGTTACCAATGCAGGCAGGAAGATGTCAAGATATTAGCTTTGGAGCATTGATGGTAGAGCTCTTTCTTCTGCACTTATCTGCAGCTTTAGCTGTGAGCTTCCCTCACATGCTGAAATAGACGACTTGGATCTAATTGCAGCTTCAAGTATAGCAATGCATAAGACATACCATTCCGTGCCTTGTATCATCATGGATCAAACAGTTGAAGGCTCATAACACCACGTCCATGAGCAAAAACCTCCACATCATATACACATAGATTTTTTGGTTATGCTCAGGAATTGATGAAAAAGACAAACAGATTGATCATTGCATTATAACCAAGCAATAATTCAAACAATGACGGTTCATTACATCAATCTCTACTCCAATATACTAATATGAGTTAATATCATATAGTTCTTATTTGATATTCTACATCTAGCTACAAAATTCCGGACACCATATGATACATGGTTACATACAAATGTCTGGAGTATGTGATTGACTGATTGGAATGAAAATGCTTAGATTTTGAAAGATATAAATGAAACCAGAATTTGGCCAACGAGTGATTCCAACAGCACAGACATCACAAGGACTTTATTTCTTGAGGACTTGCTGAACAGCAAGAAACAAAGCATCTGCAGCAAAAATCAATCCGATCTGCAACAGGAGAGAGCAAGAAAGAGAGATATGCTTCATTTTATACGATAGGACAAAGTAGACAATGGTCTCAAGTCTTCTACTACAAAATAAAAACTTATCTCCCTCTATCTCATCGCATTCCTTACATTTGCTTTTTTTTTTTTTCCGTGAAAGGTTTTTTGAGCAAACGCAAAGAACCTAATGAAACAGATGAGGCATGAAAAAGTCTTGTGAGACAACCAATCCAATAACTTAATGACTAGATGATGAATACACAAGGATTTGGACAGGTCTTACATGTGAAACCTTCTCATACAAGACACGCTATCATTAGAATAACTTGCTTGTGCACGTACCAGACGTGCAGAGAAGACTAATCGATATTGCCATCCTTCTTTAGCAGCAGCAGCTCTTTGCTGGTCAGTCCAACTACAAAAAGATATGAAATGGAATTTTTTTTAAAAAAAAAAGAAAAAGATCTTCTCCGAACACAAATACGATGGCGGCGTATAGTTTAGATAAAATAGTTACCCGAGAAACTCCGAAAGGCCTCCAATTCCAGCAAATTTAAAGGGCTGAGGGCCTTCTCTCTCGAAATCCTAAAAGTTTGGAGCAAATACCATTATTAGTCAGGCTCCTTATAATGTAAAATGGGACAAGAAAGTATAAACATTTGTCACTTTTGTACCAAAACAAGTACCTTTTCGTCAGCAGCTTCTAGCCCTCCTTGAACCCAGAAGACATTTTCATAGCCAGCATTACAAAGTAGCTCACAAGCAGCCAATGATCTGACACAAGCGTCTTCAATGGTGTGAAGGTATAGAAGAGGGGAAAAGCTCATAATTTGAAAATTTTGACATATTTGTATGATTTCTGTGGATTTGCATCAATGTTTCATCTAGTAGCTTATGCATCTTTAGAATAATAGCGTAGCGGATCTAATTAACATATTTATGAGTAACTATAGCACAATTTAGTTGTTTACAAAAGAGGCCTTGCTAATTGAAAAACTGATATTTGCTATACCGCCAAACGCCCAAACCTTCAAATCACAGAATACTGAATAGTCATGGAGACATAGACTGTACAGACTGGAGAGAGTTCAAGGCATCGATTACTCAGATTACAACATACTACTCAATGCAGACAGGTACTTCCACTAATTTTCCATAGATGCATTTGCAATTTATTCTATTTTGAGAATTAACAGAGGCGATTTTCAGGGATAGTCAAAAAAAAAAAAAAAAAAAAAAAAAAAAAAAAAAAAAAATTGCTGCTGCGTTGAAGTAAACTTACACGGTAATCTAGGTGGTTTATATCTTAAAAACATTAGATACTAGCTATACCTTAAACCCTTCTGGCATGCAACGATAAGGTCTGTATCTTCTGGGAATTTCTCCTGAACCTTGGATATGAACTGGCTAAAAAGATAAACGAAAGCAGAAAATTATACTCGTGTTCCATTTACAACAAGGAAACAGGATATTAAGTAAATTTGATGGGGCATGGCTAGAAATGTACTTATTATAGGAGAGAGTAGGTACACCGCTCCACCATCCTCCTACACAAAACACAAAAAGATGCTGAAGGAAAAGATAGCCTGTCTAAAACTCTGAATACTTGAAAAACGTGTCTTTTCTTAGAGCAAACTACGAGTCACTCAAAGAAAGAACAAACGAACATACAAATTAGTATTTTTTTTATCAGGTTTCTACCAAAACTTGCTGCAGTAGCATATTGCATTCAGAAAGTTTCCAAGTGTGTGGTTAAATTATTTAACATGCTAACTTTGTTGTATGTCAAGCAATGAAAAAGAACTGCACTGAAAAGTACCCATCATGAAATTTGAGGCCTTTTTCGAGAGACTCCCAACATCAAGGCCGTTATCAACGTCAAAAATTGGTATCCAGGCTGAACCCTTCACCCATGCCTACAAAATTGAAATAGACATGGTTTAATGACAGTTATAGTAACAAAGGAGGAGGACTGAGGTTTCATCACCAAAGGCATGTTGTCAAATTAATATGAAAGCTGAAAAACCTAGCTATCCTAAGAAATTTAATGTTTATTTGTAATTAAAAAAAAGGATAAAATTGCAACAAGAAATAAAGACTACAAAGAATTTGAGTTATTTCCATGACAAGAAGTTGTTAATCACTTCATACAAATTACCTTAGTGCGCTCTGATTCAGGACGAACATCAAGCAGAGTCTTTGAAGACAGTTGGATAGCATACCCAGCCTCCCTTGGCGTCAAGGCTTTAACTTTTCCCGATCTTACCTGTAGAAAACAGTTTTAAAGGTCAAGGGACAAAATAAAGTTCTCACCCTCAAGCCTCAGAGGAGTCACAGCTACAAGCTTCATACTAGCTTCCACAATCAGACTATCACATATCAACGAAAGTTCAATTTTCATGCAAAGTAACCATCAGATCATCTCTATGTCAGTAATCAGTATACACATTCAACATTGAATCTTCAACGAGACAGTCTCACACTTGAGACCATCAACTAGTATCATGCATTCCATATTAATTATATGCATAATTGGTCGATCTCACATGTAACTCCGTCTAAAATAAGTTTTCCTAGGCATTCTAATAGAATAGTGATATGCTACTAATAGTCAGTTTTACACTTTTACAGAATTCACTCATTCACCAACTCTCCTAATACATCCTGCACATCTAAGCTTAGAAAATCTCAATCCCAAATCTGTTTCCCATTTCAGAGCGGGGTGCAAATTATGTGACACTGAGTTAGTAAATACAATGCAATAGCCAGATAAACAACATTTGAAACCGAACATCTTATTAAGCTAAAGAACACTAACAAATTCAATTTCAATTTCAAAACTATCGTTCTTTTCCAATTTTACTCCCTCCCATTCATCAGTTTCTTTACATTTCATTGTTCCTTTTCGATATGTTCAACAGATTCTTTACGTTTCCTTTTTTGGGTCATGTATGATTAGCACAACACAAAATACTCTTTAAAAGTCGCATGCATCTGAAGTCCTAAAAATCCGTGCTAAAAGCAAATGTAAAGAATATGATTGAATGATGAATGGGAAAGTACACAATCACTTCAAACCAAAATTGAACACCCACCTGCATCATAACACACCATCAAGAAAAATGGAGCTTCAACACAACATTACAACATCACTATACAAGGGCTCCCACAAGTTATGCAATAAGTGGGGTCGAATGTACGCAGTTTTACCCGGTATTAACAAAACTTTAATATAATGATAAAATAAACGGAAAAATTACCAAAGCCTCCCATCTTTTTCTTGCAGCAGCCATATCCTTCATTTGCTTAAGTTCATACTCTTCTCCAACAGCTTGCATTCTAACTACTCTCCAATTCTACAACAAAAACACCCAAAATGAACAAAAAAAAAAGACAATACCCAATTCATAACATTCATCAAAATTGGCAAAAACATGCAAAATTAAGGAAAAGATATGATTTATAAGCAGAAAAATTGGAATTTTATGAAAATACCTGAGTTTTACGAAGTGGGTTAATTTGGGTATTGAAGGAATCAGATAATTTGAAGGTGTATGAAATTGGGGAATAAATTGAAGTGCATTTTGAGTAATTTGAAGGTGAAATTGTGAGTTTGGGGAAAATTGATAGTCCAATGGCCTCCATTGTTAGCAAGCTTTTGCTGGGAATTATCCGCTTCCACTTCTTTGTTTATCTTGTTACAGAAAAAGTCATCACTTTGGAGTTCGGGTCGAATGATTGAGATACTTGTTCTGTGTCGGTTATTTGTTTACGTTTGGTAAAATTAGCCGCACAAAAAATATGTTCGGTAAAAGTAAATAAACGACTGTTAGTCCGTTACAAAGGGTTAATTGGTTTCGGAGTTCGAACAGATTTGGTCGAGTTGCATTCGAGTATTAGAGTATGTCAAATACTCGAATTTATATGATAAATCCATTTCTCATTGGGCTTGCATTTTTCATGAGGATATGTTGTGAATCTTTTCATATTCGATTTATTAATATGTGCTCTTAGGACACATGTTAGCGATAGTTTTGATTGAAATCATGGTCCGACTAAATCCACGTAAGTTATCAGGTACATGACAAGTAGAGTTGGACAAAGGTGCGGGTTGACTTAGGTCGGCCCGTGGCTCATGCTGAATTTTGACCAACCCTCCAGCCCACCTCCTAACCCACTACGACGTCCGCCCCTTACAGGCCGGTCCTGGGCCAAGCTTGAGGCAACACATGCTTGCTCAACTCAGTCCACTCGCTCATATGGACCAGTCTCAAGCCAGTGAAACCAGATCCGACTCGTGATCAGTCTCTCTCACTGGCCAGTTCTACCTAATAAGCTTAATATATATCGACTTGCACCAATTCTTATTTAGTACCGTCTCAACTTAAGACAACTCTCACAAGTCACACCTGCTTAAAATATAGGTGGAAATAAAAATGAGGTTATGAGAAATCTTTTAAGTTAAGACGGTTTTAAGTCGGACCAACTGAATGGGTCAATATCCATATATATAACTTTGTAATAAGCTACCAACTCTACTAGTGTGTAACCCGTGCATTTATGCACGGGTATAATATCCATTGATACGAATTAAATGGAAATATAAATTTTTTCCCGTCTCATTTACTCGTT
>VHZZ01000075.1:303995-320171 GCA_009801015.1 Silene noctiflora | reverse complement strand
TATATATGTACGCATACTCATACGGTAAATCAACTACAGTTTGACACCTAAGCAATTCTATGTATAGTGGCTTTTGCTTTAATATATTAAATGATGCATTTTATAACACAACCTATATTTACTCTAATTCTTAAGATTAAGGCACTAATCTTCAGGATTAACCACAAGATCATGTATTTTGTGTCCCAAATTTTCAGCACTAAAATCCCACAAAAAGACTGCAATCCCAAATATTTTGCATTATTATTATATTATTTCCTAGTATAAGAATCCTACTAATTAATCATCACTTCACTAAACTGTAAAAAAAAAAAATTACCAAATTTTTTACCTTCATTCTCCATGGCTTACAAAAGAAACTTAAGCATTAATTTTTTTACATTAATTACTACAATTTTTTTATTACTTAAACAGAATTATTGCATTATTAGTACAAATACAACATATATAGGAAAATCAGGAGAATGGAAGCTGATTAGGAGAAATGTAGGTGTAGTCGCCATGCATATGGCATTAACCCATAAGAATACAGTCTTAATATTTGATCAGACCGGGACCGGACCGTCTGGATACCGTCTTCGTCACCGGTCTCGTGGACCCGAGTGTCACGCTAACCGTCAATCCGATTTACAGGACTCAACATGTTATGCTCATTCAGTTGAGTACCACCTAGGGACTAAAAAAGTTAGACCTTTAAAAATCGAGTCTGACCCGTTTGGATCGTCTGGATCGTTCCTAAGTAATGGAACGCTCCTCCAGACGGGCGGGTATGATCTCGGGTATAGACGGATTCGTTTATTTCAGCCTTGTGATGATCGTAGTTGTGATTGGAGATTATATAAGGCACAACTTAATAAAAACAGGTGGTATGCTTCTAGTTTATTGGTTCCTGGTGATCAGGATCGAGTTATTGTTGTTGGAGGACAAGATATGTTTTCTTATGAATTCGTACCGACAAAAATTCCGAAAGAATCAGCAATTACCCTTCCATTTTTGCATCAAACTTATAATCGAACTGAAGGAGGAGGTAATTTATACCCTTTCCTTCATCTAACACCGTCTGGACATCTTTTTATATTTGCAAATCGAGACTCGATTCTGTTCAATTACAGGACTGGCAGAGTTGTTAAGACATTTCCTCGGATGCCCGGCCTAGGGTCGAGAACTTACCCTGGCTCGGGCTCCTCGATTTTATTACCACTGGACCATCGAGACAGGTTCCAAAAGGGGGAAGTCATGATCTGTGGTGGCTCGGCCCAAGGAGCGTACAGCGCAGCTAAAAACCGTAAACAGTACTTAGAAGGACTTAGAACCTGTGGAAGAATGGTGATCACTGGACATAAGCATAAGTGGACTATGGAAGAGATGCCTCATTCTCGGGTTATGACCGATATGGTGATTCTTCCGACAGGAGATGTTTTACTCGTAAATGGGGCTCAACGTGGGACTGGTGGATGGGGAAATGCAGAGGGTCCTATCACCTCACCTTATCTGTACCAGCCTGAAAAGCCGGTTGGACAGCGGTTTTCAGTGCTTAAGGCCAGTGGTGTAGCTAGAATGTATCATTCCTCTGCAATACTTCTCCCTGATGGACGGGTTTTAGTCGCGGGAGGTAATCAACACGAGAGGTACACTTACCACAAGGTAAAGTACCCTACAGAGTTACGGCTACAAGCGTTCGCCCCACAGTACACAGACCATCGATTCCAGCAAACCAGGCCTAGTAACATATCACTACAAACTGGCAATTTTACTAACAATAGTAGTACTAGTGCTATTTATTACTCGTCGTTAAAAAAAGGTCTTAGAAACGAGAATATAACCGTAAGGTATGGAAAGGAATTTCAAGTGAGGTTTTGGCTAGGAAGCAAATCGAAACTGAAAGAAGTCGAGTTTAATGTATATGCTCCTCCATTTACGACACATTCCAATTCGATGAATCAAAGAATGTTGAAGCTGAAAAGTAGAAATGTAGAAGGTGATGATATGTGGGTGACTGCAACTGTAGAGGCTCCTCCAACACCTAATGTCGCGCCACCGGGGTATTACATGTTCTTTGTTTTGAATGATGGTATTCCTAGTGTAGCTCAATGGATTCGGTTTAGTTCAAATGGTTGAGATTTGATAGTAATATTGTAGGGCTTAGTAGTGTGATTTGATCATATGAATAATAGTATTGTATTTGCGTATATATATGAAAATCTGTGTTATATGTTCTTAAATTTAGCGTGTCGGCCTCAATTTCAGGATTGAATTTGGTGGAGAAATTGAAGATTAAAAGAGTAGTCAATTTAGGGTTTAAACTGTATTGGTTTATTAGGGTTGAGTGTGATTTGAATTTGGGGAAGAACAGTAGGGATTTGATCTCAAAACAGCCCAAGAGGGTTGCATTTTGAAGGACAAAAGGTGGGATCATGGCGGAAGTTTTAGGTCATGAAACCGTAAATCTTGTCTTGGGAGGTAAAACGACCTTAACCAAAATGACTCGTAAATTTAGGGTCAAGGTTGAACACTTGAACCCACCCAACTCGTTCGACAAGTCTAGAATCTAGATGTGATTGATTAAATCAAAATGACTGGTGAAACCCTCGTCCGAATGTTTTAGTAAATGGAGAGTAGATAGACATATAACATTTTGTACAGCAGAAAATCTGTTTCTGAAGTGGGTTTTTTAGCAATATCAGATTGTGGTCTCAAAAAAAAACTTATAAATTTGTTTATTCAGAAAATTTGTTTCTGATGTTTATATCAGAAAATCTGTTTCTGAAGTGGGTTTTTTATCAATATGAAATGTTTAGGCAGTATGTTCAAGTATGAACAAAAAGCCAATACCACTAGAGTCCGCTTTCGTTGGTGCCAGCTCTCCAATGGTATCACAAATTCAGCATTCTGTTTCACATATGATCTCAGCTGAAGCAGTAGCAGTTTATAGTGGTATTGTCTTTTTGTTCATTTGTTTATTCAAGACCCAATTACAATGCCAAAAATTTCTGCAAGTTACTGATTAAAGTCATAAAGTAGACTTACCAACAGTGTAAAATGGGCCTAAAAGCTTGTTCTTTTACAAATAGTTTCATTCCACTTTCTATTACCCTGCCTATCATAGTTACACACCGCGAAAGTCGACATCATTTGATTTTGATTGATTGAATGTTATGTTATTTCCCTTGTTTTAATTATTACTCCCTCCGTCTCAGTCATTCGTTTACGTTTTATATTGTTTCTGAGGAGTATTTAATCAAAGGTAAACTAATGATTGGGATGTAGGGAGTATGTTTATAATGATATTATAATAGCGGAAATTGAAGTGTGATTGAGTATGATTAATTGCATTAGTTGATCATAGTGGGCAGACTATACTATACCTGCAGGGTCCTGCACTAAGAGAGTACAGTGCCAGTGAAAAAACTGAGTATGGCCATTTTCATTGAAGATAACTGTTTGCTTGTTAACGGGATTGTTGTGCTTACCGGAGTGTCTGATAACATAGCCATTTCCCCAGCGCCATATGGGTCTGCTTTCTTGGGTGCCAGCTCGCTGACTCCCAGCTCCCGTCATGTGTTCTCCATCGGTACCTTCCAGTGAGTAGCACACCTTTTTGTCTAGTACTCCCTCCACGTCCTATTTATATTGGCAACATTTATCAAATGACTGTCATTTAATTGCTCTTTGTAATTTCTGAATGGCTGTTGTTGTAGGGGATTCAATTTCCTGTCATTCTTCAGATTTAAGATATGGTGGATGACCCCTAAGATCGGAACATCAGGAAGCGACCTACGGGTAGAAACACAGTTGCTGCTAATAGAAGCTAAAGAAGAATATGTGGTTCTAAATGAAGCTGGAGAACCATCACCGGAAGACGTTTTCTATATTTTGGTATTACCTGTCTTGGAGGGATCTTTCCGAGCGAGCTTGCAGGGAACTCAAACAAATGAACTCCAATTCTGTGTAGAAAGTGGTTAGTTGTCTTGCCACTCTACTCATTCCTGCGCGATAAGATGAAGCTACCAATGTGTCTGATGATTCTTTTGATGCTATTGTGTATCTGAATGTTTGTTCAGGAGATCCTGATGTTCAGACAACCAAAGTATCTGAATCGGTTTTTATAAATTCGGGAGACAACCCATATCAGCTTATTAAGAATTCGATCAAGTATGTATTTTAAAAAATTAAGTATCCAATAAAGTACTTCTCTATATTCTATAGAATGCAGCATTCTCCTTGGTCGGCGTATTATGTGAAAATACAGCATTTCCAATTTTACTGATGAGCATGTTCTCTGAACTTTTAGGATACTGGCAGCGCACAAAGGCACATTTCGGCATTTAGATGATAAAAAGGTAAATTGAACTCTGAGAAACCGAGTTTCCTTTCACTTGCTTGTGTATTTCAAATGGTAAACACCTTTGATTGCTTTAACTTTTGTTACCGGCACAGCTGCCAGTACATTTAGACTGGTTTGGCTGGTGTACTTGGGATGCCTTCTATAAAGATGTCAATCCAGAAGGAATCAGACAGGGTTTTGAAAGGTATAAACCGGTTGAGTTTTAGTCTATTGCATTGAGAAAATGAACAGGTAATTAGTACGTAATAATGTTTCGGGTTGCAGTTTGTCTCAAGGAGGTTATGCACCGAGGTTTTTAGTTATTGACGAGGGATGGCAGGAGACATACAACGAATATCAGAAAGATGATGAAGGGCAGACTGGAGACATTGAGTAAGTTTTCATTATAGCAGTCTACGACAGTTTCGTTACTTCCATGTATGCTAATGAAGCCAATGTATGATTTGAAATTGTATAGCTTTGGCTTTGAGACAAGACTGAAAGACTTCAAGGAAAATGATAAATTCCGAGACTTGAGCTCAGACGAGTATACCACGCTGCCCGAGTTCATCAAATTTCTGAAACAAAGATATGGTTTAAAGTAAAGCTCAATGCATTCATCTTTTAAACTGTGAATCATGAAATGTATAAAGCAATAATCTGTCACGGTATTATACAGATATGTTTACGTGTGGCACGCTATACTTGGATGCTGGGGAGGAATCTTGACAGCATCAGAAGCATTTGTGAAGTTTACTCCACAGCTTGTGAATCCTGTTCAATCTCCTGGTAATGTAGGAAACCTTAGAGATATTGCTATGGATGGCATTGAAAAGTACGGGATGGGGATCATTGATCCCGAGGAGATTGGTGACTTTTACAATGATTACCATAGCTATATTGCTAGTATTGGCGTGGATGGTGTCAAGGTCGATATCCAAAACGTGTTGGAAACCATTGGCTCTAACTATGGTGGTCGTGTTCATATGACTGCAATGTACCAGAAAGGACTTGAGGAAGCTGTTGAAAAGAATTTCGCAAACAATAATGTGATTTGTTCTATGAGTCATGACTCAGACCTCTTATTCAGGTTTAGTTCTTTTAATATTTACATGTTGAGCAAGACTATATCATGGATTTTGAGATGGCATCTGAATATCTGATTGAATATTTTGATATGTAGTTCACAGAAGACTGCGGTTATTAGATCATACGAGGATTTTATGCCTCGGGAGCAGTATCTTCAGACAGTGCATATTGCAGCTGTATCTTTTAACAGTCTTTTTCTCGGGGAGTTAGGTGTGGCTGACTGGGACATGTTCCAAGTAAGTTACTTTCGTTTATGTCCTCATTAATGACTACAATCCCTGAGTACTGAGTAACTGATAAGAAAGATCAAAATCTTATGTCATTTTCAGAGCCTTCACTATGCTGCCGACTTTCATGCTGCATCTCGAGCAGTGGGTGGCTGTGCAGTATATGTCAGGTGAGAAATCTAGAACAATTACTTTCAAAATTAAAATTCTCGAAATAATCTGAAAGATTCACTTACTACATTTTAGTGACAAGCCAGGAAATCATGATTTCGACATTCTGAAGAAGCTCGTTTTACCTGATGGGTCTATTATGAGGGCAAAATATGCTGGCCGACCTACTCGAGACTGTTTATTCAAGGATCCTGTTATGGATGGGAAAACGTAAGCTAATTCCTGTCTTAGTTCTCTGTTAATATCCGTCTTTGAACTCTAATGAGGGGTACTTGCAGTTTATTGAAGATATGGAACCTTAACAAGTTATCTGGAATTATCGGAGTATTTAACTGTCAAGGAGTTGGTGTTTGGCCATGGTACGATAATCTCCAAGATACGTCAACACCTGAAGTCATATATGGCAAAGTGAGTCCTAATGATGTCGAGTTTCTTGAAGACATCGCAGGTGATGAGTGGCAGGGTGATTGTGCTGTATATGCATTCTATTCAGGTAAAAGAACTACTAAAACCTCTGTATTATGAATTTATGATACATTCTTCAGAATCTAGAGTCACTAAAGATTAAGTGTTTCACTGATGTCGTAAATACATTTCAGGGTCTCTAAACAAAGTTTCAAAGACCGGAAATCTGGAGGTGTCCTTGGGGATGCTAAAATGTGAATTGTTCACAGTTTGTCCAATCAGGGTTAGTAGTTAGCCTTACTCTATTGTCTTATGAAGATATTCTTAGTTTTTTTTAATATTCATTACGGGTCATTCAAATCCGTCTTTGTGTTTGACACAAGGGTAATTGGGTAACGTTGCATACATCTGATTCCCCTACCCGGTTAGAGGGAAGGTTTTGAGGAACTAGGCTAATATTGTTTCTTTCTTCATAGGTCTTCAGTGAAGCAGTCCATTTCGCTCCAATTGGATTACTCGACATGTATAACTCTGGAGGGGCTATCGAAACATGGAGTTCGATAGCAGGCACAGAGGGCAGCATTATAACGATGAAAGCACGAGGTTGTGGCCGTTTTGGAGCTTATTCAAGCAAAACGCCGAGGTATTGTACTGTTGAGACAAAGAAACAGGAATTTACATTTAATCCTGAAGACGGGTTATTGACCATAAAATTTGAAGGAGATTGCCAGCTGAAAGACATCAGATTTGTGTACTGAAATAAGATGTTTGTATCAGAATAATTTTCTACAAACTGTTCACATTCATAATTGTCTCGCTATCTATGAAAGACGTTTGTTCCAACTTCTGTAGATTTTTCAAGGGAAGAATATGTGTGTGTAATGTAACACAGGAATAATGTCTCCTGTGCTTCTTTTGTTATTCTGCAGTTACAGACTTCAACCAACTTCAGCAACCACTGTAAAAATTATTCACATATATGCAACCAGTTTACTGCTAACAACCATGCGTAATCACATTCACATATACAAGATAACGACACAGAAAAAAGATGACATACAGAAGGTACATTGGCATGGCATGACACGCTCACACGCACTTCGTTTAAGCCAAAAACCTGAAAACATTGAATAAAATAGCCGAACCTCAGACCTTGTATTCTGATTTTGTCAGTTCAACACTACAAGCACAATACTAAAACCGTCTTTATCTTATTAACTTTTGTCACTTAAACTTTATAAAAGTCACTTCCTTTTCGGCTTTTCCTGTACCTATCAGGTTTCTACACCTGAAA
Organism: Silene noctiflora; assembly: GCA_009801015.1. Taxonomy (NCBI): domain Eukaryota; kingdom Viridiplantae; phylum Streptophyta; class Magnoliopsida; order Caryophyllales; family Caryophyllaceae; genus Silene; species Silene noctiflora. Next base: position 312,661 of record VHZZ01000075.1, on the reverse strand, counting down.
GTCTGCATCACTCATCTCATCATTTGATTTCAAATAATTGCATTCTTTTTGTTCTGTAGTGTTTTAAAATGATTATGACTTTCTTTTAAAAAGCTTACAATTGATTGTGTTATATGATCACAACGCACATACTACACAGGCATTGAAGAGCACTCAAACATTAATTATTGTCATGGCCATCGTCATTGAAGACTATTGTTTGTCTGTCAATGGCAAGGTTCTTCTCACCGGAGTCCCAGAAAATGTCGTTATTTCTCCTGCGACATCTGGATCCGCTTTCTTGGGTGCTAGCTCGCTTACTCCAAGCTCTCGGCTTGTGTTCACCCTTGGTGCCTTAAAGTGAGCAGTAAACTGGTTCACTTCTCCTTGTTTCTTATAGTCTGTCTGTATGGTAACATTATTTTTTGATGGCTGCTGTAGGGGATACAAGTTTCTGTCACTATTCCGATTCAAGATATGGTGGATGATGCCTAGAATTGGGACATCTGCAAGTGACTTAAGACCGGAAACACAGTTATTGCTGTTAGAACTTAAAGATAACTGCACATTCTATATTTTGATTTTGCCTGTCTTAGAGGGCGCTTTCCGGTCAAGCTTGCAGGGTACTCAAACAGATGAACTTCAGTTTTGTCTTGAAAGCGGTTAGTTGACATGCCGGACTGCTTAATCCTGTCATTATGATCTGATTTTAGACTATTCTGATGTATTTGTTCTTCTTCATGACTTTAGGAGATCCTGATGTCCAAACTGCACACGTTTCTGAATCTGTATTTGTAAATTTCGGAGAGAACCCCTATGAGCTAATCAAGCACTCTATCAGGTATATCCTCCTTTTCTTTTATTATCTTACACAGCTTCGATGAATCGTCTTAGCCAATCCCCATTCAGTTTGAGATTAACATGTTGGTGAGTGTTTTTCCCGTGTACTGTAGGATACTGGCAGAGCACAAAGGTACATTTAATCATGTCGATGATAAAAAGGTAAAATAACTATGCTGACAAAACAAGTTTTGTTTAATTTCTAGTCTATTTCAAGATGGGATGCACTTTTAATTTCTGAAATGACTGTTACAAGCAGCTGCCTGCTCATTTAGACTGGTTTGGTTGGTGCACTTGGGATGCTTTTTATAGAGAGGTCAACCCGGAAGGCATCAGACAGGGTTTTGACAGGTATTTGTCGATTCTGTCGAATTAAGTAGCTGCATCATGTTTCAGATTGAAGAAATCTGCTGTTTTTTCAGCAATTCTTGTGATGCTATGCATTTCTTTGGTGAGATTCAGTTTATCGCGGGGTGGTTTTACGCCACAGTTCTTGGTCATTGATGATGGATGGCAGGACACTTACAATGAATTCCAAAATCAAGGGATAGAAGACTCTGGAAGTTCCGAGTAAGCTATGGTTTCGGCCTTTCAGGAGTATACGACAGTTTTGTTTACTTAAGATATTCTAACTCATCTGAATTCTGCTGGTTTATATAGCTTTGGTTTTGCAACAAGGTTGAGGGACATCAAGGAGAACGATAAATTCAGATACCTGAACTCGACAGCTGAGTACACGACATTACCCGAGTTCTTCAACTTCTTAAAAACGAGATATGGCTTGAAGTAATGATCTATCAGACTGCAAGTCTCACTGTTTGCTAAAACTTGTTTTTTGGTGTTTAACTTTACCGATTATGCTAGCTGACATGCGTTTTGTTTGGATAATACAGATGCATTTACGTGTGGCACGCTATACTTGGATGCTGGGGTGGGGTCCTGCCATCATCAGAAGCTCTGGAGAAATACAGTCCTAAGCTTGTTTATCCTGTTCAATCTCCTGGTAATGTAGGGAACCTTAGAGATGTCGCTATGGATGGCATTGAAAAATACGGGATGGGGGTAATTGACCCAGAGAAGATTAGTGAGTTCTACAGTGACTATCATAGCTACCTAGCAAGTATCGGTGTGGATGGTGTCAAGGTGGATATTCAGAATGTGTTGGAGACCATTGGTTCAGGCTATGGTGGTCGAGTTCGTATGACTTCCATGTACCTGAGAGGCCTTGAAGAAGCTGTTGAGAAGAATTTCAAAAACAACAATCTTATTTGCTCTATGTGTTCTAACACTGACTTCCTGTTCAGGTTTTTCAGTTTGCTTTTCTTGCATGAGACCGTCTCATCTGTATAATGCCACACACTATATGAAGTAAGTGGCTTCTGATTAAATATTTTGATTGATAGTTCAAAGAAGGTTGCGGTTGCTAGAGCGTATGAAGATTTTATGCCTCGGGAGCCAACGTTTCAGACAGTGCACATTGCCAGTGTGTCTTTTAACAGTCTTATCCTCGGAGAGTTAGCAGTAACTGATTGGGACATGTTCCAAGTAAGCCATTCATATCTTCTACATTATGATGTTGCGACTGCTAAGCAGGAACTTATAGTCCTCCTGATTTCTTTCAGAGCCTTCACTATGCTGCGGACTTCCATGCTTCTTCCCGAGCAATAGGTGGCTGTGGAGTGTATGTCAGGTGAGAAAATCCTGCACTTACAACCACCAAAATCAATCGTCTTTCTATATATAGTCCCTTCCTCCCTTACACTGAAATGGTGGTGTGTCTGAATTTGAACTATTTGATTGCAGTGACAAGCCAGGCAGCCACGATTTTGAGATTCTTAAGAGACTTGTATTATCTGATGGTTCAATTCTGCGAGCTAGGTTTGCTGGCCGTCCTACTCGAGACTGTTTGTTCATAGACCCTGTCGTGGATGGCATAAGGTAGTCAAACACCTCTATCTTACTCGAGTCTACGTAAGAGTCATATTCAGTTATTAGACTCGGCTTTACTAGGTCTTTTTACACAGGGCGGTGTTCAGCTGTCCTTAAACGAGGATACGGATGTAGGAACAGATTTCCATAAATATAAGTTTGAAATATATGCAGTGTTGTTTCGGACATGAATACAATTACAGCTCTCAAAGTAAAGAGTCGAGGTAACATAGGTATACTATAACACTGGTTGATCTTTTCTTATGCTTTTGTTTCGGATTCCTGCTGGACAGTTTACTGAAGATATGGAATCTGAACAACTTATCAGGGGTTGTTGGAGTATTTAACTGCCAAGGAGTAGGTACTTGGCCATTCACCGAGAACACTCTAACGACTCAGATACCTGAACTCCTGTCTGGCCAAATAAGTCCACAAGATGTCGAATTTCTCGAAGAAGTTGCAGGTGATAAGTGGCTGGGTGACTGTGCTGTATATGGGTTCAATTCAGGTGAAGTTCTACTAAATTCTCTAGCTTATGTAGTTTGTTAACTAACCGACGAGTAACCAAACCAATCACCGCCTTGCAGGATCCCTTACCATAGTTTCAAAGGACGGAAAAGTGGATGTGTCCTTAGGGATCCTGTCATGTGAACTATTTACAGTCTCTCCTGTCAGGGTTAGTAATCAGCATCCCTCTCATCGTTTCCATTTATTTCTTTTCCGTTTTGCTTATAAATCCGTTTACTTGGGAACCCTCTATAAAGGTTGAAACCTAACGGTATGTATTTTCAGGCATTTGGGAATGCTGTCCATTTCGCGCCAATAGGATTAATTGACATGTACAATTCCGGAGGAGCAGTAGAAACCTTGGAATCAAGAGAAGGCCAGAATGGAAGCATTGTGAAGATAAGAACACGGGGCAATGGCCGCTTTGGAGCGTATTCAAGAACAAAACCGCGACAATGTACTGTCGACACAGCGACACAAGGTTTCACACACAGTTCAGAAGATGGGTTACTGACCATTAACCTTGAAGGGGGAAGCCAAGCCAAAGACATTGAATTTGTTTACTGAATTCAAGTTGTTTATTTGGAGTTTCCTCTTTATCATATCAACCAGACAATTTATAAGATATATGTGGACTAAACATTAGCTTGATATTTCAAATAAATGTACATCTTGTTGGTAGTTTTGTACAACTTATCGGTTGGGTGGTAAACCTGATGTATGTGATTGAGACTTGAATCGGAGTCAGATAAAGCAACTCGAAATAACTTAGAATTCAGTTAAGAGGGGAAGTGAGTACCAATATTAGGGTGCCAAAGTCGGTTCGTGTGACTAATTCGAGTTTGTATCTCTTAGATGAGTAGTTAAGTGTTCGATTTTTTATTCTTGGGGTGACAAAAACCAAACTTGAGAGGGCCGCAAGGATCAACATTCTATCCATTAAGTTGCCAAAGTATTCCAAAGGTAGATTTGTCGTAAATGTCGGTAGGGAATACTCTTTGTCAACCAAAAAAATAAACAATACTCGTACTAGCTTATGGTACATTTGGTTGAGTTGAGTCTTCGCTTTGTTCAATTTCCAAACCAAACGCGAACCTTGATTTACTTGAATTTGATAAGGCATAAATTTACTAGACCCAGGCCACTCCATTTGAATGTCTCTATGACCAACCTAAAACGACTAACTATAGTGTTATGAACGTTAAAAAATAACACGAGTAATAATCATCTAATTATGACCAGTCATGACCTAATTCAAACTAAATTAACTAGACTCATTGTAATCTGACCACAAAATATCTCAACCAAAATACCCTAACCCTGATTTGAAGTGACCACTTCCAAAAGAATTAGTATAACTTATAAAAAGCTCAAACCAATTTATCACGATATTACCACATTTTTACCACACTCTAAACACGCTCGACTCTAAAGGTGACCACTCTAGTGAGTCAATTCTGGTCAGCCCTCCTTCGGAGACCGTTCACCGTCGATTCTCCCTAACCCGGCCCATCCCAAATCGCCCAAAACCTACTAGCCTGGTTCCAAACCCACATAATTAAGCAGGGATAACCAACATGTTCATGTCATAGCCAACTCGCCTTGTCCTAATCCAACCCGCCCTTTTCTTGAGCCAATAAATTCCAGGTGGATCCACCCAAATCGAGACAAAGACAACCAATACTAACCTACCTAAACGATTAAACCTGACAAAGTTGACTCGACTCGAATGACCCGACCTAGGACCTAGAACCCAAAATCCGAATTAACCCAACCTTACCTAACCCATCAAGTGACATCAAGTTGACTCGATCCGATATCTGGCGCGAATGTTTTTTTTTTCCTTTTTTTTTTTTTTTTTTTTTAGAGAGAAAAAAATACAATGTTGAAAACTAGACTAAAGTTGTTTGTGTGTGACATCTGTCAATCAGCTCTACCTTAGATCCAGAACAAATTACTTNTTTTTTGTGGGTGACCCGTGAGTCGTGACCCATTCAAGATTATATCTTTTCATTGTTGGCACTTGGCAACATTTATAAAATCTCCTCAGTACCCCTTAATGCCTTATCTCTTCACCCACTCCTTAAACCCTCCTCCCCTCCCTTCTCCACCTCTCTTCATTTCTCCCTAAAAATGGCGACAACAACAACAAATCCATTCCTCAAAACCCTAGCAATCTCACTCACAACACCATCCCTTCAAAAACCCACCTCACTATTCATCCCAAAATCCCTCTTTTTCACAAAACCCACCAAACAATTCACTCTTTCCCTCCAAAAATCCACCATTTCTGCACCAATTTTTGTTGCACAAACCTCTGATTTGGAACAAGAAAGCTCTAATAATGCGGTTCTTGATGAAGAGGAAAAAACTGGAATTAATTGGGGTTTGTCAGTGGATGTGTCTGAGTCTGAAGCTTTTGGTTTCAAACCCGAAGACACGTTTCCTCAAATTTCTGAGGATGTCCAGGTGTATGTTGGTAATTTGCCTTATGATGTTGATAGTGAGCAATTAGCTAGCATATTTGAAGGAGCTGGTGTTGTTGAGATGGCTGAGGTATATTAATCCCTCCCTCCGTTCCAATCATTTGTTTACCTTTGATTAAAATACAAACGATTAATGGGTTTTTGTTAATTCAATTTTATAATAATTGGGTTTAATTTATTTATAATTATTGGTTTTTACCTAATATAGTTTAATTGCTGGGTTGTAATTGTAAACTTGTAATTTTTCTTGGTCTAGTTAGATTAATTTTCAATTCATAATTGTTTTTGTTCAGTATGCTGTAATTTTTCTAGGGTTTTACTAATAAAGATGTAAACTTTGATTGCGGAGGTTTTTGTTTGTTCAATTTTAAAATAATTAGGGTTTATGTATCTGTAATTAATGGGTTTTGGCTACTAATGTTTAATTGCTTGGTTTTGATTGTAAAGATGTAATTTTTCTGGGTTTAACTTTAGAAACTTTCAATTTCTTTTTGTTTTTGTTGATGAAGCTGTAGTTTTTCTGGGGTTTAATTATAAAGATGTAAACTTGATAGGTTTTGATGATAAAGTTGTGATATTTGTGGTTATGTGTTGATGAAGTTTAAATTTTGTGGGTGTTTTTTTGTAGGTAATCTACGACAGGGACTCTGACAGGAGTAAAGGGTTTGGTTTTGTGACAATGAGTACGGTTGAAGCAGCCGAAAAGGCTCTCGAAATGTTCCGTAATTATGTATGTCCACCACTCCACCCTCTTACTTTGGTGTATAATTCTATAATACTTCTGTTTTGTTGTGGTTTTTCATATAAAGTTTTGTGTGAATCTTATGGCTGTGTTCATCGCGGAAAGAAGAGGATAATTTGAAAGTAGATCTCTGGACTGTAGTTTGCGACTTATTGATTACCTACCATTGTTGTAAGAAGGGAATTGACGCTAGAATACTGTGATGAAAACGGGAAAAATTGTGATTTGTCCGATTAACAAAGTGTAATTCGCTGTCATTGACAACTTCACAATGGCTGTTTTTTTTACCTTGTCTTTGTAACAGGAAATAAATGGAAGATCATTAGTTGTAAACAAAGCTATGCCAAGGGGTTCACGACCTGAGGGAATTGAGAGACCACCTCGGGAGTTTGAGCCGTCTTTCAAAGTCTATGTCGGCAACCTTCCATGGGATGTGGATAATGATCGTCTTGAGCAACTTTTTAGTGGACATGGCAAAGTTTTAAATGCCCATGTAGTTCAAAACCGAGAAACTGGCCGTTCACGTGGATTCGGATTTGTCACCATGGCCTCAGAGACGGAGATAAATGATGCTGTTGCTGCTCTTGATGGACAGGTATACAGTATACTAGTATGATTTATATTATTTTTTGGCGTAAACAATCTAATTTAGTTTTGATTCGAAGAGAGTATGACCACAATGTCAGTAAAGCTTCCCTCATGAGTTCTAACATTGCCAAGTCTCGGGGTTAAGCTAGATCAAGTGTAGATGAACTCCTTCTCAGTTGATATCTATGTTCACGGTTTTATATTTATTTTGTCATGGTGCTTGCAAAATCTATATATCAGACACTACATGTTAGTATTGCGAATCAAATGTCTCATGTTGGACATCTATTGAAACCATACTTGAAGTCTAGGATATTGGCCATCAAGCATTATACATCTGATGAATTCTAAAATCCTTTATCAGTAGTTAGCTGTATTTTCCCTAGTGTTAATGAATGCTTTTATTGTGCAGAGCTTGGACGGAAGAACGATCAGGGTAAGTGTAGCAGAAAATAGACCACCAAAACGTTTCTGATCTGACCCGAGAGCATGATTCCGCTGGTTGATACTATTAGTTCCGTTTCTTTTCGCTCCTCTGCCTCAGACTTTTTGTGTCTCGTATTTTTGCACCCTATAGTTCAAGTGTTGTGATGGTAGTTAGTTCCTGCATTGGTTGCAGTAATTATCATACAAAATCGTACCGAGTATGTTATTGCAATATGTATGTAAGTTGAGCTAAAATCTTTGTGATTCTTGTTACTTTCATTTGGATGGACTTCGTATTCTCTAAGGCGGCTATTACCTCTCACCCTTCTTCACACCACAATCCCCTACCGCCTCCACAGTCCATCCAAACGAAAGTGAACAACCGGTAATATGTTGCTAGTTCGAAGTCCCAAGTACCATAATTCACGTCACAAATGGACATAATCATACATAATATACAAACTGAACCACCTAGATGAGTTTTGGGGGGACAAAATTAAGCTCAAAACATGAGCGAAGTAACCAAATTAAGCTCAATACATTACAATTCCAAACTACCCGGTCACTAGAGTTGGAAAAAGGTGCGTGTTGATTCACCTACCCGTGTATTGAGCTGAATTTTGACCAACCTGCTAGTTCACCTCCAGGGCTAGACCTGCCCCATCTCTCGAGTCAGGCTTGGACTTCAGTTATGAGTAGACCTGTCAAACGGGTCGGGACTCGGGTCGGGACATGCGGGTCACGGGTCAGGTTAGGGTTAGAATACGGGTTAAGAAATACTTACTTCATTCAACATTTATCTCCCCATTTGAATTTGCACAAATATTAAGGATCCTAATAAACGAGTAATATAGTCTTGTGCTCCCCCACTATACTCTGAAAATTGCAGTCAAGTTGATATGAACTAATTGTGATTAGGGGATTGGGGTTAAGGGAAGGAAAAGTAAATGTGAGCCTAAAAAATTGTGGGCCTAAATTATTTCCCTCCAATTTAAGTTGCTGAAAACTTCAAAAAGTTTGGAAAATATATTTCCCACCAACTTCAAAAGCTGAATTTTAGAGTCCTTAATTTCCCCCCAAAATCCTCAAATACAACACCATTACATCATTAATCTTACATCATCATACTAACAAGACACAAATTACATATTTTACACTTATAAAGCTAA
>VHZZ01000075.1:277139-296213 GCA_009801015.1 Silene noctiflora | reverse complement strand
AAGTGCCTTGAATTTTATGTGCTATCCTTTTCGTGGAAATTAATTTTGGAAATATGAATTTTTTTTGAATTGGGAATATATCCTTTATGTGTTTAACAGGCTCTCTGTTCTGGTTTCTGCAGGTTTCAGCAAATATGAAAGAGAAGATTTCAGCTGGAAAGGAAGAGGTCTGACTATTTCTCAAGTGCCCACCATTTTATGTACAGAAATAATTAATTGTGCAATGCTCATGTTGGCCTCTATCGTCTCTTAGGTCAAAGAGACACTAGGTTTGGGAAAGAAGGAGTGTTCTGAAGGTAACGGTGCCAATTTTAAGGATGGGACTAAGGCATCATCTGGCGAAGAACAACGACAGTCCGAGTCTGGGAGCACTGCAGAAACCATATTTAACAAATTTAGATCGACTTGTAGTTCATCTTCGCCCAAAATTTCATTCGCCTTCCAGAAATTGAAGGAAGCAAAAGTCGCTGACTTGGCGAAGAAGAGTTATGAAATGGTGAAGGATGAATTGAATGGAAAACCAAATAAGAGGAAACGAACGCAATACGCAACTTCATCTTCGCAAGCTGGAGATATCAGTGATAGAACTGAAGTTGTTGTGGTACCCGTGAAACAGTCCCCATGGAGCAAAAAATGGGAGGAATTTAAAGAAAAGGTAAAGTTTGCTTGCAATTATGTCACAACTTAACTGTATTGGCTTGCCGTCAGTACATTTCTTCTTACCGTGGTCAAAATCTCATGATTTTTTTTAGATGCAACGTCATCCGATGTTCAAGCGCGCTTCTAAGATTAGTGAACCTGTCGTGACAAAGAGCCAAGAGGTACCTTTTAAATACAATTCTGTTTTACGTTTTCTCCTTTTTGCAAGTTGAAAGTTCCTTTATGGACATAAAACACAGCCTATGTTTTTATTGAATGTGCCACAAGTTACTACCTCCATCCCATTTTTACAGTTTCTACGTGACCCCTTGGTGGTCAATCAATAACTTCACCATTAAATGTTCCAGATATATGTAACTTGAAACTTTTCACGTCTGATTTATCTAAAGAACTATTTTCTTGTTACTCCCTACGATTGAGAAATACCTTCCACTAATCTCCTATATACTAAAAGAATCCCCTATATACTAAGAGAATGAGGATTATGAAAAGTTTTCCCTCCAAGTCTACCCACTCAAATACGGAAACAAATGATATTTTTCTTCATTAACTATAATCCTTTTATTAAAGAGTTATTTGATGGGAATAATCCAAACTATGCCTCCCCTTCTCATATTAGTCCATACTAACGTTTAACTGAGAAAAATCTTAACTACGCCTCCATTTATCTTTCATTGAACTCGGCCTAATTTTTACCTATTATAACAAGTAAGGCTTCAGGCAGTGGGACCCTTTTTATTGTTCTTCTTCCATAATCTGCTCAAAAATCCCAAATTAATTTATAACTTTCCCCAAATTAAAAATAAAACCAAGAAATCCCAAATTAATTTTTACTTGTTCTTATTCTAGAATCTATACCTTTCCCCAAACTCATTTCAATTATAATCAAAACACAAAAACCAATCAAACAACAATAGGTCTCTCTTGTGACCGTCACAAGCTTGTGACGTCTCACAAGCTCTCTCCCACTAGCTTCCCCACTTGCTCTCCCACTAGCATCACGTGAGAGGTCACAAGCTTGTGACGAGAAGTGTGTGTCATAAATGAGAACTTATGATCAAACAATCAATCAAACACTATAATCCCAAATTTTAGCAAAACTCCAGAAAACCCACTAATCAAATGTTACCACCCACCACCACTCTACCACCATCAGCCCCATCAAGCACCACATCTACCTCTACAACGACACCGCCATGCAACGACACCGCAATCCAACAATACGACTGAACCAAGCACCGACAACACCTTTTTGACCATTAAAGAGTGGACACAATCCTCAAAAACCATCTCCTGACCTAGATCTACAACATCGTTAATTGGGCGACGGGTACACCGACATTGTGGAGGAGATGAGGTGGGCTGAGATGGAATGTGACGCAGAAAGGGAAGAGAGGAGGGAAGTGGTTGTCGATTGACGGTTGGGTTAGTGGTGGCGGAGGGTGTGGCGATGGTTGGATGGGTTGATTGTTGTAAATAGAAATTGATTATGAAAATATTTTGGAAAAAAACGAAAAAAGAAGGATTCACTAAATCTTTTACCTGATGAAGAAAGTTGGGATCTTATAAGAGTGGAGTTAGTTTGGTTGGTGTCAAGTTTTAGAAATTGGAAAGCTGAGGTTTGTTTCAGATAAATTGGAAGAGGGTAAAGTGGGGGAAGAAGAGAGATGACTTGTGGTTTAATGATTTTAGTTTTTTTTGTTCTTTTTTTTCCTAAATATGACCCGATCAATAAGTAGACGGTTACCTATTGCATTGTGAGAAAAATGAGGGTATAGTTATGATTATTCTAAGTTAAAGTATTGTATGGAGTAATATGAGAAGGGGAGACATAGTTTGAATTATTCTCATGAAATAACCCTTTATTAAACCATAAGCTTTTTATTACACTCTAAACTACAATATTTTAGTTAAAACAAAATAAATATAAACTACAAATTGCTAAATCGTTCATTGATGCTATTAGTAGAGAATGATTTTACGCATACTAACTTTGTATAAAAGAAAACTAAAAACTATTATTATTAGTTTCGTGAAAAAAAAAAAATCATTAAGGTAGTGTTTGGGTACTACTATTTCATTTGAAGTTGTTCATTTGAAATAAAAAATTTCAAATCATGAAATCAAATTCCAAATCAATTGTTTGGAAATATTGTGATTTTCAAATGTTGAGGAACAGGGAGTAAGTGTTGAGCAGGATGGAGTAGGAGCATGGAGTAGGTGTTGAGGAGCAGGGGAGAGAGATGAAGCCACAAGATTTGGAAATGCGTGGGAGTGTGGGGTAGTATTTGAAATGAGGCTTTTTTCTTAAAGCTTAGAATTTAAGAGGATTTCATGTAAATGCAAATCCAAATGTCCTTAGTTTTCTAAACCGTGAATTTGTCCCAAATGTGGATTTGACAATGAAATCCCCATTGCCAAACAGGCTATAAATAATTTGAGAGAATTTATAAAATAAAATTATTAGATTGATTTAAAAAAAATATTTTCATTAAGATACATATTTCATGACATTATTCAATTCGATCTCTTAATCTATTACATATCAATTTTTTTTGAATTCAAAATATAATGAGGTGAGATATGAAAATTAATGAGATGTCTATACCGTGCAACATTGTGCGGGATCTAGAATAGTGTATTAATACAAGAATACAAATCTATGACTAGGATACTAATGTTTGTGTTTTTGTTCTTTTGTTACACCTTAAAGACGAATATATTATATTTACTTGAGCCCAAAAAATTAAAACACAAGTATCTATATTTCTGATAAAAATTCTAAATTCATGTGCTTAATAGTTAATATGGAGGCATTAATGCAACATAGGAGGTATCAAATAAGGTTGCTATCGGTTATCAGTGTAACATCGGTTTAGTTTGGGTTCATCCGATTTTCGGGTTCTTTTGTGTTGGGTTTTGCGCGGTTTAGGTCGGGTCGGGTCAACTTTTGATAGCTCTCCACCCAAGGGAAGGAAGTAAAGCTACGACTCCTATGAAAAGTCCATTCTGCGAGTAAATTTGAAAATATCGCTAATTTTTAGGTCATGCTAGAAAGATCGGTTCAATTTACATATTATTTTCAGTTAAATAGAGTTGGTGGACATTGCCTGAATATTCTCTCCATCATCTTACGTATATCCTAAAAGACTGTCGTTCTTGGAGACTAAATATCCTATCATGAATCATTTTATACAAATTCTGCTAAGTTATAAAGAGTATTCTTTTGTCGCCTCCAAGTCGAAACCGGTATTATACTTAAGTAAGCAACTTTCAGCTATGTCATTACTCATTACCTTATGCAAATTTGGTTGCTGAATATATCTCATAATTTAACTTTTGTAATTTGCTTCATATTATGTGTCAGTTGGCAGAAGATTTGCAGGAAAGGTGGGAGACCAGTGACAGTCCCGTTGTACATAAGATTCAGGAGTAAGTTTGATTGTTCCAATTCATTTACGTCTACTAATGAATTAGTTATACAACCACTTATACATAACTGATATCACTTCTAACCTCAATTGACAGTATAAATGACAAAGTATTTGGAGAAAATGATACTGCTCTTTCTTTTAAAGAGATACGTCGCCGTGATCCGTATGTTTCTTTTTGTACCTCTAGTCAAAGTTTGTTTAATTTGTCTTGTGTAAAAACTTTGAAACAAACCATTCTCGTTCTGCAGCATTTTTTCCTTGCCGGATTTTATAGCTGAGGTCCAGGAAGTCATCAAGCCAGTTTTGAATGCATATATCAAGGTTAATTTGGAAACCCTTATATACTTTTTCTTTTATTTTCCTTTGTGATAAAGAAGTACTGAATTTGTATCTGAATTTGTTATCTCAGGGAGATTTACAACTCTTGGCCAAATATTGTAGCACTGAAGTAGTTGAGCGATGTAAAGCAGAGCACAAAGTTTTTGAAACGCAGGGTATATTCTTTGATAACAAGGTCAGGTGTTGCTGCACACTTGTATCAATTTTTAAGTGTTACTGCTCAATTGAGTAAGTTGCGATGTTACTTGGATTGGGATATGGGTGTTGAGATATCCGAGTATTGGGCATGCCATGACTTTGCAAAATTAAGCGTCTATCTTGAAATGAAAATATGGTTACGGCTTGGGGACTTCATTGTAAGGTTCAAATATGTCAAGTTTTTTCATTGTGAAATATAGTTTGGATGTTTAGGAAATAACTCATTAGATCATCAAAGATCGTGCAAATTGATTTATACCTTTGTCATGTGAGCATCCTCCTATGTCCCTTCTAGGAGTAGTGTCAGATTGGTTACGATCGGGTACGAATCTAGATCCATAACCTTAGTGTCGTGTCAGAGACACATATAACCTCGGAAGGCCAGAAAGGGGAAGGGTCGTACTAACATGTAGAAGAGTTGGTTAAAAAAATCTCTCAATTTTTCAAACTTCTTTACCTAACCTTTTCTCTACCCTATCACTTTATGTTTATCTTGCTTAGGTAATCTTAATTCACGGAACTATTCGGTCATGGTTTCTAGAAACAAATTATTGTGGTACTTGCCCGCTGGTGCTGTTTCCTTCACTTATCTAAGTCGGAAAGGGAGTGTATGTGTGTGCGCGCTCTCGCGCGTGTGTGTGACTCGTACTAAAAATTAAGTTTCTAAGACTTTGTCATCGACTCATCACTTGACTTCTATGAAATTCTCTTAATGCATACCATCTTTCCTTTTGTTACCTAGGTCTAACTATTTTTTTGTTTGTGCAGATTTTGCATATTTCTGAGATGGATGTGAGAGAGACTAAAATGATGGGGAACACACCAATAATCATTCTTTCTGTATGCATTCTGGACTTTTTAAATCCTTGATATTACTCTACAGCATGGTATAATAAAATCCCTATAAGTTGTGTAACACCTGACCATCCGTCACATAATAGAATTTCTGGTCTTTGTGAGTTAACTGTATTTAATTCCCTTACATGATGTCCCCTTAAAAAATGCAGAAATTGTGGATGCGCGAACCGGTTTTTCAAAATATTGTTTACTTCCTGATATTTTCGGGACTACTTTGTAATGCGTGTATTTTTTTTAAGAAAGTATTGGGAAACATGTGTATATGGAAATGTCGTACTCATATAATTAAGTGCATTTTGTGATTACAGGCGCACCCCTTGGTGATTTTCTCCTATACCTAACTGATGTTGTTTGTCTTTCAGTTCCAAACCCAGCAAGTTTATTGTGTACGTGATCGTCAAGGCTCAATAACGGAGGGTAGCAAGGTAAATCTACACTTTTTCTTAACTTTCCTGCTCTTGTTAGACCCAATTGGGTATATATTTTAATGCCAATTTAATCATTTGATGCTGTAGTATGGCTCGTAACTCTTTAACCTCTTTTTCTACCTGGGATTCATGACGAGCACTAATTCTGAAAAGAATTTCCTCCTTTATTCCAATCATGGTTTTAAATCACAGTATAGGTCGCGGTAACAGAATCACGGAATCGTCCCCGGCTCGGAAGTCGTGCTCCGAGTCGCGGTTATCGCGGTGATATTTACTTTACCATCTTTTGTGGATATTTCATCATCTATTGACTATTCCACATAAAGTTAAGATTAATTCTATTTAGGATAATTAATTTGACCAATGATGTACAATTTGTAAGAGCTTTTCATTATAAAATTTGGCCATTACAAGTTATAACTCTTTCATATCGGGTCATCGCGGGATGTATCGGGCCGAGTTGGCCGATACACGTTATAAGTCGGTCGTCTCGGTGGATACTTTCCTGTTTTTAATTTACCCGATACATCTCGGGATATCTCGTATCGGCCGTCTGCGATACTGATACATCTCGGGCGATACGATACGTCTCGGCCGAGATTTTAAACCCTGATTCCAATACAGGAACATAAATGATTAGATCTATGCTTAGCACCAATTTTAAACCCGGATTCCAATACAGGAACATAAATGATTAGATCTATGCTTAGCACCAAGAATTTTAGTTATATAATTGTCGTCCTTAGTTATATAATTGACTCCAAATTCTTTTGGGACCGAGGGCTTGTTGTTTGTAATGGTGTTGTAGTTACGTCTTCCCACCCCATCCCTTCTATTCCAGTCATGTAGAACAAGACTATGGGGACGTTTGGTTTGAGCAAGCGAAAAGGAAAGGAATCGGAAAAGGGAAACAAGGGGTAAGGAATGTAATTGCCCCTATCTTGTCCCTAAATAAGATTTTTGCCCTTTCAACCATCTAATCCTAGTTTCACCCTCCCCGAAATCATTCTGATAATACAGCTTGCTTGTTAGATGAAGATTGGAAGAAAATGAGAAGAATTTGTGAAGATGATGTGATATTCTGTTTGTTGCTAATGTTTGAGCAGGACACTATCCAAACCGTATATTATGCTTGGGCAATGCAACAAATGGATCCAGAAGACATTAAAGAAGACATGATTTACTCGATGTGGAGGCTAAGAGAAATGCAGCAGTTCGGCATAACAGCTCTTATTTAAGTCATGCCGTTTATTATGCTTGGGCAATGCAAGAAATAGATCCAGAAGACGTTAAAGAAAGACCTGATTTACTCGACCTGGAAGCTAAGAGAGATGCAGCAGCTACGCGTAGCAGCTCTTATTTAAGTTGCACCTTTTCTTAAGCTCGTTTTTGTACTTTTATTATTCGATTGATGTGTTGTATTTCTTCTCTGGGATCTTATCGCTACCAGGTAAGGTTCTCAAGTAGGCTGGTCTCTGCTCATTCATGCTGGCGATCTTCACATTTTTCTTTTGAGAGAAAAGCCCAAATGGGTTCCATAATTTGAATTCTTTTTTTTTCCCCTGCATGTACCGGAACAATATACGTCTTCTAATGAGAATTTATACAATTTATACAGTTTATGGTAATGGATTTTATCGGCTTGCTCATTTGTCTATGATGGATTTTTTTGTGTTGTTATACTTGTGAAAGGAGTAGACCTGTCAAACGGGTCGGGCGGGTCGGGTCCCGGGTCGGGTCATACGGGTCGGGTCAGAATATGGGTCGGGTTGAATACGGGTCGGGTCAGATACGGGTCGGGTTAGGGTCAGAATACGGGTCAAGAAATAATTTCTAACGTCTTTTTTAATCTATTTTTTTAATTAAAAACGTAAAACATATTTAAAATTAATATTTTAATCATATTCAACGTTTACATTAGTTATTTCAACGTTTACATTAATTATATTGACATAATTATTAAATTAAAGTTTTTTTAATAATTATTTTAGTATCAGGTATTGTAAAAGTGATATAAAATTGACTTTTTAGTTATGTTTGTAATTTTTAATAATAAAAAAACAATTTTTTTCAATTATAATATAAAAATATTAATATTTTAATAAAAATCTTGATTTATCTTTGACCCAACGGGTCGACCCGTTTGGATCGGGTCTTGACCCTAAAATAACGGGTCATTTCGGGTTCGGGTCAAACGGGTCACGGGTCGAAAAAACCGGGTTTGTAACCCTAAAAAAACAGGTCGGGCAGGTCGGATTTTCGGGTCGGGTCGAGTTTTGACAGGTCTAGAAAGGAGCCACAAGTGCCAGTCACAGTTTCGCTAAAAGCGACAAAAGGGTTAAAGCAGCAACAATTTTGAACAAATTGCGAATGATTTGGGCATATTCTACCATTACACTTGCTGAAAATCTGAACAAGCAGCACAACTGAAAGCAAATCGTACATCAGTCATATATTTCGAAACAAAAATCATAGTACCAACACCACCGAGTGTACATATAATATACAGGACTGGAGTGTCAGAACTCAGAAGCGGGGAAAGTGCGCGGCACCATAGCAAGTTTCAAGATGAAGCAATGTCTTGCACAGTTAAAGACGAAAATCTAAAGCAAAGTGACTGAGGAGCTATGTACACAAATAGCACTTGACTAATTCACTGAGACACCAATGAAAATGAACTTGCACGGTTAAGATGGATACTCGTAACACAAAGCGGCTTAGCCACGCAATTGTTCTTCACGGCTTGTCAATGGAACGTATCTCACAGAAGTCTCGGTTCTAATACTAAGCGACCCATCTTCCTTCTTGTCGATCACCTGCAAATCCTGGAAGAAGGTCCCAACTGGTATCACCAATCTGCCACCTGGCTTCAGTTGCTCTATCAATGCTTTTGGGATTTCTGGAGCAGCAGCTCCAACATGGATTGCATCGTATGGCGCAGCTTCTGGCCATCCTTGTCTTCCATCTACGACCATATTACCATCGGTTATAAAGTATCCCAATTGATTTAACTAACATGACAAAAAACCCAACCCATATAATCCTTAATCCATCAATCCTCTAGTAAACTGCAAAGAAAAGGAAAGAAAATAATCTGAAATCAAAGAATAAGCAACTCTTTGCGTGGCTTGGTCCCATGATAAGATTATGGATCAGATAGTTTCATATGAAAATTGGGAAGGTAAACGGGCTATGGGGATTGGAAAATATTGGAGACCACACTTAGGAGAATCAATTTGCATTACATCATAATTTTCTAACTAAGCTAGGACAAGAAGCATATGTGAAAGCGGCGTGATCTTACCACCAACATGAATAGACAAGGAAGAGGCTTCCAGGAATGGAGCAGCAGCACTTTTCTTAACATTTTCGATTGACCAAGTGACAAGTTCAGGTATGTGTTCAATGCCAACAACACGCCCTTCACGTCCAACCATTAGTGCAAAACATGCAGTCAAATATCCCGTTCCTACAAGCAGAGCACTAACTATGATGACATTGTCCACTTTGTACATTGTACTAAAAAATATTTGAACTAGGATAACATAGGTCAAGAGATCTTTCGTTTCTCCTCTGTTTCTCGAGAGTTTTTCAGCCATAGATATCAAGTTGGTTGCTGAATTGCCAATGAAATTGGATGATAGAATCAAAATTTGTGACAGCAATCGTTACAATCACAGCACATCGAGGAAAATCATAGAATCCTGTGAGACTATACAGTTAATTGAAAAAGGAGTTTCATATGGAGTGTATCTTAGTGAATGGCACAATTATGCTTCAAGGAAAAAAATTACCTGAACCAACATCTAAAGCATGCATTCCCGGTTGCAGCTTATCATGTAGAAGATCAAGGCACATTGCATGCATATGAGGAGCTGAAATTGTTGCATTGTGACCAATTGGCATAGGGCTATCCACATAAGCAACGGTACCCTCAGGTACAAACAACCCCCTATCAATGGTTTCCATCACTTCTGATACCTTCCCAGAATGGATTACACCAAAACGTTGCAACTGGTTCACCAATTCTTTGTTTCTGCTCTTGTTAACTCCTGATAAGTTCTTCTGCACACACATAATAAAATCAAGTCCTTAAAAGCATAAAGCCAGAAACAAGTTTGGATCTTTCGTAAGAGAGCCTCGCAAACAGCCAGTTGTATTGGTACAATGCCAGAAGAAAACTCTACTTGCATTCGGATGGAGTGACGTCAAGTGTAAGGGACAGGGAGGGAAAGGAAGGGTGACAATATCCATTGTTTGGTTAGTAAGTTGGTTGAAAGGAAATGGATGCAAGGGAAAGAGAGAGACCTATTTTCCAAACTACAAGTCAATCAAAGTCCTTCTAACATGGAAACAACTTACCTCCCTCCCCTCCCATGCTCCTCTCCTCCCCCTTTACTTCCGTCCTAAGTGCTACAAAACACAGATTTACTACTCATTGATAACTGGTCAACAACCGGTAATTCAATTGCTGGTTCCAATTTCCTAATGCCATAAATCGCGTCACAAACCGACATACTCATACAATCTAGATAAACTAAACCGCATAAATTAGTAATGAAGCGAAGTGGGAATTAGCATTTCCTGGGGAGCAATACACAATAATCTTATTCCCTTATCAAACATTTCCATATTAAAAAAATTAGCAGAAGCAAGGTAACCAAATTAAGCTCAAACATTACAATTCTGAGCTACCCACCTACCCCCTAACCTTTGTGAGTCAAGTCTAACAGAAACAACCTTGCTACAACAACAACAACAACAACATCAGAGCCTTATTCCCAAAATGGTTTGGGATCGGCTAACATGAATCATCCTTTAGAAACAGCCTTGCTACATTAAAAAAAAAATTCATACACTGCTCTTTAGGTCAAGCCTTAGGGTTCTCTTAAATGGATTCTATCGTGGAATGATAAAAGAATGCTTTTCACCAGGAGCTAATGAAACTATACTCCATATATCATCAAACATAATTCGCGCTTTCTGTTCACGAAAATGAGACGCAAGGGCACTACAATTACAACACTCCAATCCTCATAGGAGTACAAAGTTTTCTTTGATCATACCATTTACAATTCCCTAAATTGAATCCTCAAATTCAAACCACAAACCTTCCTCCCTCCATCTCAATCATTTATTTAGCCATTACAGTATATTCTTCCAAAACGCATTTTTTTAATTAAAGGTGAACCAATTCCCAAATTGAACCCTCCAATTCAAACCACCAACATTCCTGATTCCTCACTCCGTCTCAATCATTTGTTTTACCTGTTATACTTATATACTTACTCAAAGGTAAATAAATGATTGAAAATCAACATACTTCCCGCATAATTTATCCGAAATTAATTACTCCCTATCAGCTAATTAACTAACTATCGAAATCGAAACAAAACCAAATAATTATAATTATAATTATAATTCAATATTAAAATAATAATAAAAAAATGAGGAAAGAGAGAGAAAATGAAACCTCCATGGGAGAGCAGAGAAAGTTGCCCGTGGTTGAGAAAAGAGAGAAGGTAGAAAGGACACGTGGCAGACGTTGAGGAGGGTGATAGAGTTTGTTATAATAAGGCGCACGATAGCAGCAGCGGCATTCATACGCTATAATACAAGTCAAGCTTCTTAATGCCATCTCTCTATCTTCCTTTTAAACTGACGGAATTCTCTCGCTTCTTCCCTTCTTTTTCCCTTTTTCTTTATTTCTTTTTTTACAAAGCTTGTTCGTCACCACGTGGAGACGGATAGTGCCCCTCTTACTATAAGACATGGGAAAGGCAAGTGGGGTGCATATTGTGAGAGGGCACATCCGTCTTCAATGAGAATTTGTGTTTTTTTAACTTGGTCATTATCCATTTTATTTTTTTTATTTTTTTTCAAAAAATAATGATATTTTATTTTAATTTAAATTAAAATAGGTATGAGGGTCTAATGAGAATGAGATTTTTGCAAAACAGTTAATTCTTGTTTGTGACGAAAGATGGTGGGTGACATATTACAATCACCTCCCCTCGTTAACATGATTTTAGTAGAATGTGAGACGTTATAAGCTTATATATGGAGAATAATTATCAGTTAACCGTTAGCTGAACCGCTTATAACTATTCGAAGCAATTAATCGAACCGTGTATAAACATTAGAGACGGTGAAGTCGAACCAAACCGAATTAAAATGAGTGATTCGATGAACCAAACCGGTTTTAAAACACTCATTCTACTAGACCAAGACATTTGACCTTGTTAATTATCCCATTCGTTCCGGTCAATAGTTTACAGTTGCTTTATTTTTTCGTTATAAAATAAACGAAGTGTTTACTATTCACCGGAATAAAGAGAGTATAATGATACAGCTAATTGTTCAATTACTCATAATAAAGGCCCTTTATTTATTCAATAAAACATAAGATTACAAACATAACACACAATTTGGGAAGCTCTATTGAGCATTGCAACAAACAACAAATAAAAATCTTAAAACACAACAAAAGCTCACATTTAGAAGACCCAAAAAACCATCAAAAGTGACAGCTTTCGTAACGGATACTAATTCTTATATAAGACGATCTGAAAAGGGCCTAAAATCCTCGACTTTTCCCTCTCCGGAGAATATCACTTAAATTAACCAGTGCAGCACTTGTACAAGTAGAATTTCTCCATAGGACGGTGACAATCAGCACAATGCACCACACTAGGCGCCCCGGCACCTGCCACAGACGGTAGCTCCAGCCGGTTACAATGGTGCCCGGTGTTGAATTGCGCACGAACATGCTCCAAAAAAGCCCCTAAAAAACCCACCTTTTTCGACTTTTCCTCCCATTCTCTGTAGTTCAGAACAGCATTCAAGATCACCTGCCCGTTTCCTTTGACAATCTCGGTTGAACCAGCCATCCCAACACATCCCCACCCTTGATGCCCGCCATCAAAGCTCAAAACTGACGTGACTTCCTTGACTATTGTGTCGTTTTCAACGTTCTTTCCATGGTGCATCTTGGAGTATAGCATTGCCTCGAGTCGAGTCCAGAAGTACCAGACTTGGGTGACATCAGTTGTTGTGTGAGCCAGTTTCTCTGTGGTTATGATGCTGATGATCTTCTTCACTGCTTCCTTGGCGTTATGCTTCCCTACGTACAGGAGCTCGATTTTTGTTCCTGTCTTGGTCGCGTGCTCTTTCATGGATGTTGTGAATTTGCGGATCCATTCTATGTCTTCTCCTCCAAATGCGCAAATATGGACTTTTTCAGAAAGCTGTTTAGTACAAAAACATGTTCAATTTTCAGAAAGTTCTCGAGTCAAACTGTTTAAATCAACAAATTGTCCTAAACCGTCTAAATATGTTGCTGACGGGAATTGAACTCAGGTCATGAGTACCACCCCTCACGACTTTACCAGCTATGCGCGCTAGCTGAATTTGCTAGTTCACATAGTACTAACATGTAAACATAACATTGAAGGAATCAAACTATAATTGAACGGAAAAGATCGGTTTTGGGTAGAAAACTGTACCCATTTCGGGACTTGAGGATGAAGGCCATCGAGTAGAAAGTCGATTTTCCAGGTTTGCTTAGTCCACATTTCTTCCTCTTTGACAGTGGTAAAAGGGTAAGCAGAGTTACCCCAAATAAGCATCATATGAAAAGCATTTTGGCTAACAACCTTGCCAACTTGATTCAATGACACTAAAATCTGTTTCTTAGCAAATCCCCATTTTTCCTTGACAAATCGTATCGCGATTTCACCAAGCAATGAAGGATGGAACAACGTATACCAAGACATCTTATGCTGCAATTCCTTGAACTTTTGTTCATGCTCTTTAGTCCATGGAACATTCTTGTCAACTATCGGAAGCCATACAATTTCGTATTGGAACTCTCTCTCGTTCTTCCTTGACTCCTTGTAGATCCTGTCCAAGGTTGCAAGCTCTTCTATGGTAACGTCGAGATCAGATATGAATAGCAAAACTGTCTTGCCTCTCAGGACATCAAAATGAACCTATTTGACAAGAATAGACGGAGTAGTTACTAAAAGAGTTCATCATATTTTCGAGTACAAATTCAATTAGTCGTCTTAGGAGAACGACTCACCCTTTGCTTCGTCGTGACTCTGACAAGAGGTGCAAGGTCTTCCTTGGGGTAGATTAATGACTTGATAATCTTCACATTGTCTGTTATTTGGGTGCTCTGAAAGAGTATTTCCAAATTCTTGTATGCTTCCTCCTTTTTTCGTAACTCTGCACATGAAGTCGACGTTAGAGATGTATCATCAACTCAAACATGTAAATGAACACGATAACAACATTCCACTTATCCCCAGCAGATCGAGGATCAGATGCACGTAGTCTTACCCCAATGTCCAAAACACAGTGAAACTATTGAATGATCTTAGTATAAAGTTTGGCAGACGTACAATGAATTTTAATGCTAATTTATCGAAGCATAGTACCTATGAATTCATAGCAGACGGTGAGTTTTTGGCGAAGCTGATCATGTACGCTCTTCCCCTTATGCACCAAACTCGAAAGATCCCATGCTTCAGTGGCTGAACCAACCAACCTACAAAATACACAATACCAAATTAACCTATGATTAACAACTAATCACTATATCGAAACCACAAAAAAACAAATTGTGACAAGAGATCGAAAATTTTAATAATTAGTCACCCTGAAGTGATGCCAATGTTGCTAGTAATCCTCGCGCCACAAGCAACAACACTGCGAACACTCCAATACGCAGCAATTGCAATTTGGTTCATGGACGTAGCCAAAGGAGCATCCTCTGGAGTAATGTACTTGGAAGGAAGTGTCCTAAACTCGATGAGCAACTTAGCAATGTCGACAACAACAGTCAGTAGCACATTCAGTATGGCTAACTGCGGTTTCAGCACCCCGTTGATCTCTGACAGCTCGGGTGTTTGCTTGAGCACTGCAATGGACTTAGCCAGAGGGTGGTTCGAGAGGCTAACGAGGATGACGAGCCATAATTCGCCATAGGTTACTGCGAAGGCGGCTAAGGCTACGACCACCTTAGCATCCCAAGAGTAGCTTCCGACCAAGTTCAGGACCGAGAGTGTTGACGCGTGTACGTCGTTGCCGGTACACTTGCATGAGAACTATGCAAAAACAATAGCAGATCAAAAAACAGAGTTCTAATAAAAAAAAGACCAATTAAGGAAAAGAGGTCAACAAATAAATAAAACACGTTAAAATGAAATAAATAATTAAATGACCGGAACTGAGGAAGTACCTCGCAACAAATTTTTTGGATGGTAACAGCTAAAGCTTCAAGCATTGTGCCTTTAGGGCCAGCAGCAACTGAACCCATCGTCTCAGCCAATACATCGGCGACAACCTCTTTTCCGCCCTGCACATTATTGCTTAGTTACAACGTATACATTCATTCATAAAATTATCAATTGAGACATTTCATACTAATTAAATAGTCATTTTACATACGATGAAAATATCCGTTCTATAGTTACGACTTACGACCGGTCTAAAACTAATCATTTGGAATTCATCTTATTTATCTAAATGGGGTTATATTTGATCCGTTTATATAATAAAACGGATCATTTTAAGTGAGACTAATTAGTTTGTTGTATCTTTTCAAAATAATATATATCATGTGCTACGTATGTTTCACCTTCCAATAGTTCAAACTTCAAATGAACATATTTACTCTTTTTTTTTTGTCGTGTCTCAGTTAATTGTTATCTTTTCTATTTTAGAATTGCATTTGATGAGCAATTTGTTCCTTCACACTCAATTTGGTTCATTTGTCATCTTATAATTAGGACAACAATTGATCGAAACGTAGAGAATATATTTTATTTTTATTTTTCTTACATTGATTATGTTTCTAAATATTAAAACTATAAAATAAATTGTTAAAAATAGTATATATCTAAATCTTCTAAGTTAACATATTTGAACAAATTACAAATTTAGGTATATAACCTTCGACTCAATGGGTTCTCAACACTTTTATTCTTTTGTGAGGAGTATTTTAATAAAACGTAATGAACTATTGAATTAGAGGGAGTAACAGACAGTTAATACAGTTAGTTTTGAGAGCATTTTTAAAAGATAATGTCGACTTTAAATTTACTACGGTTGAGATTATCTTAATAAAATACGATGATTAAATTTGGAATTATTTATGTAAATTATTTAAAGAGGTTATAAAGTACGACGATTATTTCAACCAAAAGTCTAGGCGAAAAGAATTTTAGATACCTGAGTAGCATTGACAATATCGTCAAGCTTAGCACGTTGAAAGATATCTAAAATAACAGTAAGGACGGGAGTGACATCTAAGTCACGGGCATCATGAGCATGGGTTGCCTGAATTTCCTTAAGGATTTTTCCGTCCTCGGAAACGGACAACCCTCGGCTCACCCCGCCCGACATGAGTTGTTGTAAGGTGGCCTGTTGGTGGTTTAGAGGGTTTGCCATTAGCTAAAATTCAACCTAATTGTTTTGATGTTTGTATGTAAGTATTTTGAATAAACTTGTTTTAATTTGTTGCTAAACTATGTTTCCTTTAGTGGCCTTTATATAGGGGTTCCAAGGGTTGTCTAGAGATGTATGAAAGGTATGTAGAGAATAGACAATTAAAAAAAAAAAAAAAAAAAAAAATTACATGTAAATTCAACCTAAATTACGGGTCACTTCGGGTTAAGGTGAATGGGTCGTGACTCGTGAATCCACTTTTCTGGGTCTTAACCCTAGAAAAAATTGGTCAGGTTGGTCAGATCGGATCCAAATTTGACAGGTCTATTAGCGTAAGCCGTGAGACAACACTTGTTAATTACCCCAAATTCCAAATAATTAGTTACAATAATCGATTTTTATTAGCTGAATATTTCGAAACATGAGGCATTAACAAAGATATTATACTAAAGGAAAAATGTTTGCTATCACAAAATTTCATTTCTGATTCTAGTTTATATTTTTGTTTAATTACTGATGTGTACCGTAAGGTAAAGGTAAAAACAAAAATATTGATATTCTAACTTCAATAAATTGTTCACCGCTTGTCTCTATATTTATTATTTTACAAAGAAACAAAACAATCTACTCTATTAAATACTCGCCGTTAACAAATATTGTACTCTTGAACGCTTTTACATTTAATTTCTATATAACTTTGACTTTTTGAATAAGGATTCTCTTCGCTTCTTTAGAGAAATAAAGGACGATTATTATTTTACTACCACCTCGGTTTTACAAAAAGGTTCACACCGCAACGACACTAAAATTAAAGGGGACAATCTAGAATTCACATTAGCCATAAATAGCAAAACATACAAATGATAAATAAAGCAAAATATTCGTACAAAAAAAAAAAGCAAAATATAAGGCTTATCGTTTGACGACATGTAATAATAATGCAAATGAAACCGATCGATCACTATCATATACCGAAGTCGTGTAACACATGTGTAGGAAAATAGGAACAGTGTCAAAAAAAAAAACAAAAAACAAAAAAAACAAAAAAAAAAACTTTCGTCCACAAAAAAAAAGGGTGAAAAAAATGTACCATTAATGAAATTGAACTCACATGCTATACAATAGTACAACAAAGGTTTTGTCATTAGTTACAGAAGCCCAAATTTTCGTTTAAGACGGAACAAATACATCTCAAATCACGTGATGAGTTGCCTAAAAAGGCCAAAATTTTTAACTTTATTATCACTAGTGGTAATATTTAATCTATTTTAAGATTTAAGACGGATACTCTATATTATGCAAGGCTCATTGGGTTACTGTGACATGAGTATTTATTCGGAAACTTCGGAACGTGGAACACATTTCTATTATCTAGGATAAATTTTAAGTTACATGTTCAATAAAAAACGTAATGTATATTTTAATTCAATTATATATACTTGGTTATTTATACAAAAATCTTATTAATTTTAATTTTCTAATTGATTTAAGTGCGTGTACGATTACATATTACACCCAATCGATATATAAATGCCCATTATTATTTAAACTTGTGATATATCAAAAGGCAAAGCAAATGTTTGGGGGTAAGGTATTAGAACTTAGATTAGCGGTCATTATACTCCCGTTCTAATCATTTGTTTACTTTAAATAAAAAAAGAATTGTGAAAAGTCTTAATTTAAAACCGTTATTTTAAGCAAGATCTGTTATTCATAGTAATTTGGTAATTGGCAATACTACATACTACATATAATCATACATCCATTTTTCTTTGGCTACACTATCGTACTCCTCCCGACTCAATTTATTTTGATCTGATTTAAATACAAGAATATAAAAAGTAAATAAATGATTGGAACGAAAATAGCTTGCATGAAAACTCCCATTTGTATTTGTATTTTCCACTTACTAATCACCATTAATGAGCTATCTAATTCGAAATTAGCTTTTGCATGAAAATATCGAAAACCGCATTAAAATTGTATATATTCTTCCCTATTTCCTTATTCGGTTATTCGGATTTTCTTCCCTATTTCCTTTTTTAGGTTGATTTGTGTGGTCCAAATTCAATGGTATGTGGAGTAGTGTGTTTTGTGTGGTCCAAATTCAGTTTGTTATTTATTGTGTGAAAATGAAAGGGAAAAAATATATAAAAGAGGAGGGAGTATTAGAAATTGTACTAAATAAAGGACCCACTTAAGCATGCATGAACCTAATTTATACCGTTGAGTCAATCCGTGCGATAATGAAGAAAAACAAGATCAACGTGATACACACAGTCTATGGTTTCAGAATGATAGTGATCATACATCATTCATTTGTTGCCCACTTCTACCTCTTGTCTGGTTTTCTCGTCTTTTGCTGGAGCCTCATGCATGCACTTGGAGGCGGCTATTATTGACACGACCCGAAAACACGATACGAATCTGACACGAAATTAGTGGGTTAGAGTCAAGACATTGTTGTAAGAATATATTGGGTTCAATACTATTTATGTGGGACACACTATTGTACCAGTTGTATTTGTTTGCTATCATTTAAGTTTAGCTTAGTATAGTGATCCATCCGGATAATATAATATGGGCATAATTAATTACGTCTTACACTATAAGGGAAATTCTATTTAGAGACTGAATATTCAGTAGCAAACGTCCAATTTTCAGTAGCTAATTTGTTTAGAGACGGAATTGGACACGGAATTTGA
>VHZZ01000075.1:240708-253444 GCA_009801015.1 Silene noctiflora | reverse complement strand
TAGTCCACTTGTCATGTTATAATTGGCTCCCTCCTCTTTCCTTGGTCTTTGTGCC
This sequence comes from Silene noctiflora, assembly GCA_009801015.1. Lineage (NCBI taxonomy): Eukaryota > Viridiplantae > Streptophyta > Magnoliopsida > Caryophyllales > Caryophyllaceae > Silene > Silene noctiflora. Next base: position 253,389 of record VHZZ01000075.1, on the reverse strand, counting down.
AAAACCAAAGGACAACAAATGACCGGGACGGAGGGAGTATGTGATTGTTGATTGTTCCCATATCCCATAGCATTTTACTATTTTTTTTTTTTTTTCTCAATTGAAAAATAATCATACCCTTTACAAACCCTATAAAAAGGACCTTAGAAAGGCTTAGTTAAGCACACCAACACACACAAAAAAGCAAGCACAAAGCAAGAGTAATGGCTAATAACCTCACAAACACACAAAAAGATCAAATGGTGAAGACTAGACAACAAGTCACCCTTCTCAAAGAAACCATCCCAACAACTAGTCTTCCATTAATGGTTACTAGCTCCGTCGTAGGAGGAGGACGAATGCTTTCCAATGTCGTCTCTGAGGAGACTAAAATCCTTAAGCTTATCCAAGCTACTCATTCTCATGATGCTCGTCGTGTCGACACTGCTCCTATTGTCTCTGTCGTCGAGGATATCTTGCAACGAGCTACCCTCTCTACTACTACTACTACTACCCCTTCTGAGGTTGGCACCTTTTCCCTTGTACATACTACGTATTTATTAATTACGTAGTATGTAGTTACATCTTGATTACAATTATATGATAATGAATAGTACTCATACATATATAGTAAGCATTTTTTTCAGTATTTGGTATGCAAATATTTGTAGCAATGTGCTATATAGTATTCGATTTGTTTATAAAAAAAACCATGTCAGCCAAAAGTTCGATAACATTTGTACTTGGGTGCGACCAATGATGCAGGGTACAAAGGAGCTTGTAGCGGATACCCTAGAGGAGAAGTTGGGTTCAATTGCTGCTGGACCTAAGGGCACAATGCTAGAAGCAGTAGCTGTTGATATTCAAAAAATTTGTTGCCAGGTACGTTTTCATACCGTAGATGGACTACACCACCAGTTATACAACTGCGATTAAAATGATAATGAAATTAAATATCCATGGTCTTGATAATATGATGTTTGTTCATGAAGTTTTCGTGCAAGTGCTCCGGAGGAGACGTACATGCATCAACAATAGAAGTCATGAACATTCTAGGGAACTACTCATGGGATGCTAAGGTGGTTATAACCTTAGCCGCCTTTGCTGTGACCTACGGGGAGTTATGGCTAGTCATTCTCCTCGGCCTGGGTAACCATCCTTTGGCTAAATCTATCGCGGTGCTTAAGCAGACACCGGAGTTAAGTGAGATCAATGGGGTGCTCAAGGCCCAGTTTGCAACCCTGAATGAACTCGTTAAGGTTGTGCTAGATGTGGCTAAGACTCTCATCGAGTTTAGCTTGTTGCCGTCTAAGTACATCACACCTGAGGATGCTCCCTTGGCCACTTCCATGAACCCGATTGCAATTGCTACTTATTGGAGTATTCGGAGCATTATTGCTTCTGGTGCTCGGATTACTAGCAACATTGGCATCACCTCTGGGTAATTCTTAACTACATATATACTCTGTCTGACTGTCTCTATTTTCTTATAAAATACTAGTTGTACTTAATAGGCAGTATCGAGTTTCAGTACCATGCTCTCATATGTTATTTTCAAGATCTCCCCCTTATCTTGGCCGTGTGGGGACTACTTGAGAGGGGTGGTATTGAAACTCGGAACCACCATGACCAGCATATACAGAGTATATATCGTTTAATTTGGAAGGAGTTCAAAAGTTTAACCTGAAAGCCCTGCAATGTGTGATCGCAGGTTGGTAAGCTCTGCAACAGAAGCATGGGATCTTTCAAGCTTGACCCATAAGCAGAGGAGCCTACATGATCAGCTGCGCCAAAAGCTCGAACTCTGCTACGAGCACATAGGTTTCGATCCAACTTCTAAAAAATAAATAAATAAATAAATAATCGTCAAATCATTGCATTAATATAATTTTCTGCATTAGAATGTAATTCTGTTTATTTATTTCCCTTTATGGATGAATTATGATGTCCTATACAGGCCTAACTGTTCTTTATGATAAGACGGTCTTATACGAGAGTTTCTACTTGCATGCTCACATGGTAATGTATATTTGATGCAGTGGTAAAGAAAATGGAAGAGGCATATGCTAATCTGGTGCACATCTACCAGACACCACAGAAAGATAATTTGAGGTTGCTGAAGACATTGATCTACCCAAGGGACGACATTAAACCGTTAGTCAAAATCTCACCCAAGAGACGGAATCTTCTTGAAGTTGTTATTGACACGGTAGCAGACATCATCCATCTTCCTAATGATGATGATGTCAAAATCGAAAGATTCCATGTCGACGTTCTTAAGGGCAAGACTGTACTGTTCTTCATATCAGATCTTGATGTGTCTGAAGAAGAATTGGCAATCTTGGATAAGATTTATAAGGAATCAAGGCGCAAAGATAAAGAGTTTCCGTATGAGATTGTTTGGATTCCGTTGGTTGATCAAATGACGAAAGACAATGAACAGAAGTTCAAGGAATTGCAGTATAAGATGTCTTGGTACACTTTGTTACATCCTTCATTGCTTGATGCTGTGTCTAGGAGATTTATCAGGGAATATTTGGGATTTGCAAAGAAGCAGATCATTGTAGCAGTTGATCCAGTCGGGAAGGAGACGACCAGGGATGCTTATCATTTGATCCTCATTTGGGGTAACTCTGCTTACCCATTCACAAAAGAGAAGGTCGAGGAGTTGTGGAAGAAGGAGACATGGAAACCCGACTTCTTGTTAGCCTCTATCATTCCTGAATTCAGCAAATGGGTAAGAATCCGACAACATGAGTCATCCGGAAACAGTCCCTCTTTGCTGTAAATCTCTGATCTTTAAGTTTCTAACATCTTTTGTATTTTTGTATAGGCCGCACAACCCAACACTCACGTGTGCTTCTTCGGAGGAGAAGACATTGATTGGATCCGCAAATTCACAACCACCATGAAAGAGCAATCCACAAAAACAGGAACGAAGATTGAGTTCGTCTACATAGGCAAGCCAAACGCCAAGAAGGCAGTCGAAAGAATCATCAAAATAATCACTGCAGAGAAAATCGCTCACAGTTTACCTAATGTCACCTCTGTCACCTACTTCTGGACTAGGCTCGAATCAATGCTCTACACCAGAATGCAGTACAGTCATAACAATGTCGACAATGACAATATCATCAAGCAAGTCATGTCTGTTCTAAGCTTTGGTAGCGGACATGAAGGGTGGGCATCCATCGGAAAGCCAGGAACTACTGAGATAATTCAAGCAAAGGGCGATCAAATTATCGCTTCTATTTCCAAGCCAGAATTTGTAGAWGGCAAAAGAGAGCAGGGTGTTGTCGCTAGCATTTCCAAGATCATAACCACTATCCCTGGTCATCATACAGGTTTTCATTGCAATCGAGTTGAGTTCCCTTCCGTAGCTGGTGCTGGTGTTCCAACCAAGGTCGTTTGTACCGACTGTCAGCGCCCTATGGAGAAGTACATCCTCTACAAATGCTGCACTGGTTAATCCACTCATCCACTTATAAGTATAAGAAGTTATGGCCCTTCTAGTTGTTATCGACTCACTGGAGTCTATGTTAAGTGTCGTATTTCATCTGTTTCCTAAGTCTGTTTTTTTCGGAATTACCTAAAGGTTGCCTGATGYAATAGTTAAGCATCTTACCTGCAACTCTTATTAGTTTGTAAGAGTGTATGCCAATTTTCTAAGTACTAAATAAAGGGCCTTATATTATTATGAACTATGAAGCAGTAACTTCATTTACCAAATCGGAAACAAACGCTATCGTTGAACGAACTATCAGTGTTCCTGTTACGGAACTCTAGCATTACTCGAGATTCAGCTACAAGAGTCAGACACGCAGTTTCATCTTGATTTCGACAACCGGTGAAAAACAAGCTGTTGTAAAACTTAACATTCAACTAATCTAATTTCATCTCAAACAGATTGCAAGACATAATCCACTTAACAAAAATGAAATCAAACAAATTGCGGAAATTTAATTAGAGATCATACAGTTACGGAGTAGTACTCATTCTCTCTCTTTATTGATCAATTCTTTACATTTGTTTTTGGCATAAAAACCAAGACATGAGAGTTAAGAAAAGCATGGTACAAAAGTGAAAAAGTAACTTGCACATGGAAAAGATTGTCGACTTGTATTGTACATTTGTCCATGCTAAAAACGGGTACATAAATAAATGACGAGACAATCAAATAAGAAAAACATAAAGAATTGACCGATACAGAAGCGGTAATAAACAATAAGCGAAATTAAGGGATGTATAATCAAATCAAATTAAATCAATAATAAAGGGTGGAATTATTGAACTGGAATAGAGTTTGGTGATTATTTTTTTACAGTATTTTATAATATATAATAAATATTAAATAATTTGTAGCAGCAGCCCCTATAGCTCAGTGGTAGAGCGCCAGTCTTGTAAACTGGAGGTCTGTAGTTCGATCCTGCATGGGGGCATTTTCCGTTTTTATTTTTTAAATAATATTTGGGGGCTTTTAAGATGATGTTTTCGTAGGTTCTTAGAACCGAGGCTCATTATTACTTGACATCTTGAACATGAACTCATAATATTTTATTTAAGTTCAAGTTTTACGTCACCAACATCCATGAAGGGATCATTAATTTTGTACGAATTAACAAGTATTGCTTTATAATAATACGATTTTCTTGTAATTAAGGCTTTATTTTAACATTTAGAACAAGGTCTCTGAAATTGGTAATAATACGATCCAAATCAAACTTAATTTATGAGGAAAGTGGTGAATTACAAAGGAGGGAATCATCTAGACGGAATAGATTACTGCAGGAGAAAGGGCATATAGTTGTTCCGAGTTTTCACATTGCACGAAAACATTTCCGGCCATCAAACTTAAAGCAAAACTACATACAGCCATCTTATGCAAATTCACCAAATGCTTTGCTCGTAAATCCATAAGAATGAAGTTTGTATCAAGCAGTGGCGGACTTAGGATTTTAAGGACGGAGGCACCAAACAAATAAAAGACAACCATAAAATCAAATCGAAGACAATGTAGCATACTAGGCAAATTGAGAGAGTAGTAGCCTCGAATACTCTTAATGTTCATCTTATACTCCCTCTATCTCAATCATTTACTTACCGTTGATTAAAATATCCTTCATAATGAATAATATAAAAGGTAAACAAATGACCGAGACGGAAATATTACTAATTACCAAAATCAACAAAACAAAGAAACCAATAAGCATTGAATTGATGGATTTACAAATTGAGCAAACCAAATGCTTGATTTATATACTAATGGTTGAATATCTTGGAGCAAAAGCCCGTATAGCTCAGTGGTAGAGCGTCAGTCTTGTAAACTGAAGGTCTGTAGTTCGATCCTGCATGTGGGCATTTTTTTTATACTAAATCCGGGTCATATCATCGACAACAGTGAATAATCCCCTTTATTGCGGTGCTTTCGAAAGGATGTTAAGGAACTACACCTTACTACGCATTATTATTTCACACTGAGATGTTAAGAGGAATGAAGAAGCCATAAATTCGAGCATAGAGTCGCGAAATAACCTTTTTCATTAAACTGAACAGAAATTACAATACAGAAACTATTAGTAGTCTGAAATTACAATGCGAATATTCTTAAATAATCTAGAGCCATCAGAAACTACACATGACTCCAATGGGGGCTGGTGGAAACCTGTTTGTCGTGAGTCGCACCAGCCATGAATAGCAACAGATCCTTACATGGATGCAGCATGACCGAAATCTGAGTCACCCACCTCCCTTACCATGTTTCTTTGTGATGGCAAGCCTGCCGTCACATCCTCTTCAATGCCACATTCGTTTGTCCCTCTTCTTATCTTGAACAATCCATCCTGTTAAAACAAAGTCCGTCATTAATCATTATTTAGTCCCAGCGCCAGATTATGTCAAGCTTACTTCAATGTCCTGTATTTTCACACTGCGTCTGACAACTGCAGTCGAGTCTAAGTAACATAAACTATGGAGACGAAGAATCATTGTATTTGGTTCTTGATTCTGATGGAATTACTGCACCTCTTTTATAATGAAGTTGCACGCACTCAATGCAATTCTAGACGCAGTTTTCATTATGGTCACTGAAAAAAATCTGTGTTAACACATGAGTAAAGACCATATGCATCCAACTCACTTACCCCGCCAGTTACGGAAACCCTTGAGACATTCAGGCAATGTTTTTGTATATAATTCTCACAAATTCTTCAACGAGACAATCTCATGCAGTACTTTTTGATAAGATCGATCCATTTACGACTAATCAAGCATTAATACATTTAATTCAACCCTTACTAATTGCATATATGTAAGACGGTTTTACGAGAGACTGGTACAAAGAGGAGAGGAAAGAGTAATAAACTTACATCACCCCAGCCTGTGTTCCACTGATTCGCAAGCAACTGTGAAGCAAAATGAAATTGGTTAAGCAAAGAGATTTATCAGACGACATATATAATACTGAAATCTGAGGGTACACGAGAATAGTATACCCAATAATCGTCTCCTTCAGCCGATGTTCCCCATCCTATCAACTTCACGGCATGGCCTCCCATGTACTCCCCAGTGACATGTTTGTATACTCCTGACTTGTAATGAGCGAAATCCTGTACCATAATAACTCGTAAAAAAGTAAAAAATGGACGTATAATGAAATATGTATTCGCCTAGAGTCAGAGACGAACCATTTGCGACCAAATGAATAACACATAGTACAAAATTAATGTCTCCAAAGATAGGTTCGCATACAACTATACAAGGCAAGTTTATCAAATTTGATTTATCAAAACAAGTACTGTAATGTTTTCACTTTAAAAAACTGAACTACGGTATATTGTAGCTTTTGAAAATAATATTGGTCAAAATTGAAATTGTTAAGACCACCAAAGTCGAAATGGGACAAGAAAACGAGATGGAATAAGTCATAAGCTAGTCTTTTACCCCATAAACGGTGAAAGCCACTTCAACTGGTCCGTTCTTGTAGACTTCTGCCATGATATCATGCGGGTCAGACTTGACTCTGTAAACATTTTTGGCATAATGCTTTGATTGTTTCCACAGTTGGTTGCCATTGGTACATTTCTTCTCGCACTTTGGTGTAGGGTAACCAGGCTCACAACCAGGGTGATTGCAACCTTCAGTGTCAAAGTAAGGATCACACTCTGCAGTGACCACACCATGGTGAACAAGGTAGCTCCAGGCATAGATGGGGGTCCCACCGTCACAACCCTCTCCACACAAGAATCCACAACATGCCAAAAGATCATTGACGGATAAAGGAACAGACTTGTTAAAATGAATGCAGAAACGGTCTTGCAGTGACTCGACTGCACCAAATGCCCAGCAAGAACCACAGTGACCCTGGTCCAGAATTTTGCCAATGGTGCTACATTGGGGCCACGCTGTTCTAGCGTCAAACTCTTTCGGCAAATTCAAAGACTTGGGGTGACTTATAAGCGGTATCTTGGCCTTCTCACTTTCAGGGGTTGATCTAGCACCCAAAATGCGCTTAAATTGCCCAACCTTCACAATTAGGAAACATATAATCATTTTCAAGTTTAACATGAGATTACAGAGTAGTACAAACATTTGAGTTGTATTTGCGATTTGTTTGGATAGAGTAGCCCGATTGAAGGAAAGGGGAGGGAAGATGGAGATTACCCCCCTACTTTTCCTTCTAAATCTTTCCATCGAAACAAAGGATTAAGTTCTAAATCGCTACAGCAGTCAATCAAGACTTACTGTAACATCGGAGAATTTTGGGTTCACGCCAGCCTTCCATCCGGCTTCTGGATTTGCATTAACTGTATTGATAATAGAATCCTAGACAAAGAAACAAGTCAAAAGCTGAAATGTTGATAAACGAAGAATGATAATACGTTTGTTGTTTACTGCTTTACGTAGTGTTACAAGAAACGTACCTGGAGAAGGTTAGAGTTCAACTTGAGCTCAGAGGATGATTCGGCCACAAGAACCTGATACAACAATTACATTCATCAGACTTCAACATATACCAAAAGCTGATAGAACACATCGCTACACGACAGTTATTACACTAGCGATAAAAACACAAATACAACGGCAATTGCTACAGATTAGAAAGCGGATTCTAGTGAATCCTACGCTACTCAGTCAGGAACAGGTGTTTATGAACGACAAGCTGGCAAATCTTTCTCTATAAAATACGAAAGTTACAAATATTTTTCCACTGTACATAGCTCATGTGAGGTAAATAGCTCATGTTCTCGACGAGATTCGGAATGATTCTATCAGAAAGTAACAGCAAGAGATCTGGTCATCAGTCATCACCCTGCTAAGTAATCTACAAGATGGTGACTGATTATCCTCATCAGTCATCACCTAAACTCAAATGCCTAATTGATAGTTCAATTAATTAATTAATTAATTAATTAACTATTAAGAAATAAGGGTCATTTTCCCAATTTTTCTAAAAATTAATACTAAGCTCTTAATCACAAAATTTAAACATAATTTAAAAAATTATGTTGATTATTTCACACTAGTTAAGAACAAAAACACCTTAAATAACATCATCCCATTGTCTCAACGGCTCCCGCTTACAAAAACTCGAAAAACAACAATAACCCAACAAATATATTCAATCAGTGATCCCTCCAACATCAAAAAAAAAATTAATAAATAAGTAAATTAACTCCAAAGCTTCAGTCTTTTACATCATCAGAAACCATATTTATACATACAAAGACGGTCACAAGCTTATAAGCTGTGACGTCTCACAACCCTCTTTCCTTTTTAACATTATTAACATTATTTAAATCGGGTGTGACTCGTAACAGTTAAGAATTTGGGATACGCATGATACTGCAAATTAATTACCATTGCCAACTTTTAACACAAACAAGTATAATTTGCAAATTTGGAAACATAATTGATCAACAAATAATGAAACAAACTAATTAATTTACGTATAAACTTGATTAACAACATAATCAAAAACAAAACAAAAAAAAAAATTAGATCAAAGATAGAATGATTACCAAAGATGCAACAAAGAACAGAAGAAAAGAAGATAAACCCAGTTTAGAAACAGCCATCATAGATCAAAATATGAACTTTTTAGAAGTTGACCAAGATAGTTTGCATAAGACTCTATGTTTAGGTGAGCTTTCCCTCCCAAATTTATAAAGTTGGAGATTCTTCTTCGTCCCAGTTATTTGTTTACGTTTGATTAAGATTCTTTTTTCATCCCGGTTATTTGTTTACGGAAATAGTATTCTATGCACCCATATTTTATGTTTAAGTTTGATTAATGAGTAAATATTTACATTTGATTAAAATAGTTTTGATAAGTAATAACATAAATAAATGATTGAGATAGGATATTTTTTCGTCTCTATTATATTATATATTTAAGTTTGATTAAAATATTTCTATGAGTAAATATTTACTTTTGTTTTCCGAGTTTCTGTCCTATTTACGTTTGATTAAAATATTGGTTTGAATAAATAAATGATTGAGACGGAAAGGATATTTTGTTGTCGGGTTTGATTTTAAATTATTGGTTTGTGGTACTTGTGGGTGTTAATTATCCAGCAAAGTATGGGGAGGAATGCAAGATGAGGAAGCAACGGTGAGTGTTTAAGTCGGAGAAGTTAATGATTAATGAATGTATTTTCCACAGAAGATAAGGTATTGGAATTTGTGTACTCTTTCATTGATTGTTCAGATTCCAATATTTTTATTCAGAGAATCTCTCACATTAAATTTTGCAAAAAATATCTAAGAATTCAATTTTGTAGTGCTTGTGCACAAGAAATGTGAATATTTAGTTGAAGTAGACTGTCATTATTCGTCTAAAGTTGAAAACGGATAGTGGTCCTCTTATAAAATATAAGTGGATAGTGCAAGTGAGTGGGAAGTAGATACCCCACTTACCCTTCCATTTGCATTTTGTGAGAGGGACATTATCCGTCTTTTGCTTTAGACGGATAGTGTTCATCTACAATGAGAACTAGTTTTAAGCCCGTGCAAACTTGCACGGGTTTGCTTATTTAACATTCGTTATTATTAAAATTGACAGAATAGATAAATATTTAAACTTAAATGCACAAAATATAGTCTAAAAAAACCAATTATATACATACAATAATTACTATAAAGATACAATTTATATTGAGAACCTAATAACATTATAAATTTTTTGAAATTTTCGATATAAATATATTAGGTGTTGTATTAGATATGAACTTGGTAATTTAAATGAATGTAACAATGAAATGATAGGAAAGTAATTAAATAAGGTTAAAGAACATGGGGGGTCCCATACAAAAAAAAAAAAAAAACCAATCAAAACAATCTAAATGACTCAGCTTTTATACTATTTAGATTTTTTAATTTATTAAATCGATGTAAAAACAGGTAATTTACAAATATAAAAGAAGTTGAATTTATAATTTATCTCGAGTACAATTTAGTCAATTAGAATAGATTCGTCATTTTCTATGCAAGTGGGTTGTCCATAAATGAATGAAAAAAGTATAATCTAATTTATCGAAAATAAGAGAATAAAAAACTTAATTTAAACTAGATAGAATTCACCGATATATTGTATCATAGATTCATAGTAAATAATGTGTAAAAATGTATTTATAGGGTTAATTGATTATGAATTAAATGTAAAGGTGTTACTACAATGGATTGTGTTAAACTCGTTATTGTGATCAACTGAAAAATAGAGTATTATTAGTTACGATGCTATTCCTTTAATTGAGGAGCCAATATTATAATGAACTTACAATAATGTTTTGAGCAAAGTAATTTACAATAGTAAATTATTAGCTTGACATCAATGAATAACAGAATAAGTAAGTTTTTTGAGAGACCGTCTCACATTAAGATAATATAATAGAGTATGTAAGTTATCTTGTAAATAGTTTATCTTGGAACCGTCTTTCACAAGAATCCATGTATATGAATACTCCTAAGTCCTAACCAAATAACGTCCACATTATTAGTGTGATACCGAGATTATGCGAGAAAATGTATCTGTTTTGCAAAGCCATGGTTATGGTATCCTAGAAGAAGTCCTGGAGAAACAATCTAATATGATTGGCTTCTAAAACACATGAATTTTAAATTCCTATATGCACTAATATAATTTTTTTTTTTAAAACGGAAATAATCGTCTTTTAACAAAAAAACGAATTAAATAGATGGATGAGACGAAGGGCATCATGCCTAAGAAATGTGGGTTTACCTGTTTTGGCTGTTTATAGAATATATTTACCCGTTTTACACTTACGATGAATATAATCGTTTGAAGAAAGACCAACTGATGAACTTAGACGACACTTAGAGTAGTGAGATGAAGCAACATGGCGCAATCATAAACCTTCAAAGTACTAAATGTGGGTTTATTTGTTTCTTACGTTTTGTGTTCGTATTGTGCGAAGTTGCTTGATTGATCAGATTACATGGTTTCAACTTTCAAGTTGTGTGTTGGTTTATTAGTTTTAGCAAATTGGACATGTGCTCCTCACTTTGTTGTGTTGTGTCTTATTTTACACGTTATGGAATAAACAAGCGTGAGATAGAGGCTAGTTCCCTTGCAACTCCAATGACAAGCTACGAGAGTACAAGACCTCGTACCTTGTCTTACCAAGAAAAGGTAATGGGTCGAGTCCCGACCTGTTGTGCCTAGTCACAATTTTGGCTTGGCCCTGACGCGATCAATCGTGTTTTCGGGTTGTGCCGTGTGTAAGGAGAAGCATGTTAGCCGTAATTCTAGCCTTATAATCCTAAAAATTGCGCGCGTGCTCGGTTCACTTCGAAGCCTTAGATTTTATTTTTCGCTTGTGTATTTTCGTTTCTGTTTTTCATATTCTAGTAGTACTCCAAGATTACTTCCTGCGTGTCGAATCTTGGAGGTAGTCGTTTAGTTTAAGATACGTTTTTAGGAGTTTAGAAAACGTATCGATATTCTACACAATCAATGTTTCATGCTACAAGACCAAAAATATAAAATTTGCCTCTATGGGAGGTACTAGTCAATCAATCTGCTACCCATCCAAAAGCTTTCTTATTTACTCGTTGCTTGCATTTTAATGCATTGTTGCCTTCATTTATACTAATGAGCATGTGTGTGTCGACCGTTGATGATCGAGACTAGGATCCCGACACACCCAAACCGAGACCGATTACGAATGCTCTAGTGGGCGATCCCTCACTAGTGCTTGACGCTCTCGCTTGAATTCTTGTCGTGAAATCAGACAAGGGTGCGCGCCACGTTCCGGCTCAAAACATCAGACCGTGACACCGTACCAGCCCACTTTTCCCCCACACACGCCCTCGTCTGTGGCATAATTTTGGCCTGCCCCTAGATAAACATGGGGGCTGCGAAACGCCGTCGACGTTTTGTAACAAATCGTCGACGTTTTTTAAAAAAAAGACGTTCACTACCCTTTGCCTATCTCTCTCTCTACCCAATTGTCTCCCAAAACCTTCCTAAAAACTAACCTAAAAAAAAGAAAAAAAAATCAAAACTTGTTAATCGGATTCAATGTCGAACAACAAACATTCTAAATCAATGCCTAATGACGAATCATCGGTAAGTTAACTAATTCAAGACTTGTTAATCGTATTCAATTTTAATTTTTTTCGTWTGAATTGAACATTATCTTGCCTAGTATGAATCGAATTAGTATGAATTAAATTGCCTATAAT
>VHZZ01000075.1:190862-227872 GCA_009801015.1 Silene noctiflora | reverse complement strand
AATTAACAAGAATTAAAACAATACAAACATTACTAACCTAATTATACAAACTAATTCTAAACTAATTCAAAAGAAAAACCGACTTACTTGAGAATGACAAGGAGATTGAGAAGATAATCGATAAATGTCGCTGCTCTGGTGGTGCAGTGGTGCGGCGGTGGTGCGGTGGCTGCGGCAGTGGTGGTGGTATTGTGTCGGGGTAAAAGGGAGTTACAGAGACAAAGTTTCAAAGAGGGAGTAGTGAAGGAGAGAAGGTAAGGGTAGTGTGGTCTTTTTTTTAAAAAACGTCGACAATTCGTTATAAAACGTCGACGACGTTTCGCAACCCGGATAAACATAAACAATAAAATATTATAAAAAGATATTTAAATTAAATATAAGGGTAAGATTATTGGTAGTCGAGACAAGTCTTTGGTAAGTCTTGAGACAAGACTCGCTCAAGACTACCAATAATCGATAAAGTCTTAAGTTGAGTCTTTGGGTGAGTCTTGGCCCCACCTTGACTGGAAACTACCCAATTAGTGGATCTCACATGTTTTCTCTTTTATAAAAAAAATAAAAAGAAGTGTAATGAAAAGTAGAAAAGTAGAGTCTGAGGTGAGTCTGGTAATGTATAAAGTCTGGGGTGAGTGTGAACAATAAAGAAATAATAAAAGTTAGTGAAAAGCTGATGTGGCAGAGTTTAATAATTGGAAAAGTCTTACTAATAATCTTACCTAGAGAAGAGAACAAGAGTTAACTCAAGTGGTAAGAGCTCTCTTACCCTAACCATGAAGTTGGGGGTTCGATTCTCACCCGCGACATAGTGCGCTCATTTGAACCAAAAAAATAATAATCTTACCTAGAGATGCCCACCAGCACAGGTCGATCCAGGCCGCACTCCCCCTGGCTCGGGCCAGACACAATCCCAACCCGCCCTCCCCCTTGGCCTGACCATAAGAGCCCGGCCCGCCCCCTGGCCAGCCCCACCCGATGCCACCTCTAATCTTACACAATAAATTTGGTGAAGTTTTACACAATAAATTTGGTGAAGTTTTACACAATAAATTTGTGAATTTTCATTATATTTAAACTTGACAAACACATTCAGGTTACGCCGGATTCATGTGATCATATCCAATTATCTTTGTCAACTTTAAATGAATCACCGATCATCGCTCAGCCCAATTTCGATCCAGTTACATAAAGATATTATTTGTTTCAACCCTAACCTAGCCCATTTAATTTTTCTATAACTCAATTATGATCAAATAACCTGAAAATGTTGAATGATAATTCTTATTTGAGGTATGCCAATTGGATTATCGAGTTAACCAAAGTTTTAACGATCCATTTAAATAAATGAGTTAGTTATTCATCTGAGAGTTGTGTTAACTCTAACCCAAACCAAATTAAGTTTCATATCACATTCATGTCAACCTAAATGAATCACACCACCAGATCTTAACCTTCACCCATAAATTTCGACTCGTATTCGTGTCGTGACTCGTGTTTCGTGCCGGGTTAACAATTACTCTATCGACTGACTCCACCATTTTACTCTACTCCGTATTATTGTAGTTCCAGATTTTCGCCGCAAAAAAAATACTAAAAAAGAAAAATCCAGACTTTCTTGAAGAGCGAAATCGGTCGATAATTTACTCGACGTGCGAAGAACAATTGACAATGGCGATGATCGATAAGTAAGAAATATGATTAAACTTCACTCTTCAATTTCACTTCTACTTAAATTTCATCCAATTGATTATTTTAATTCTTTTGATTATGTGAAATTAATCAAGATTATTGATTTTTACTGATGAAAATTAGGTCAAAGGAAGAAGAATTAGATGATAAAGCGCGAAAAGCAATTAACGATTGTTTATGGCAGCTTAAACAACGACGAAAATTTGAAGAAGGTGCTTTTGTTGACCTGATTAATGCTCAATCAAGGCCTTTTATTGATCAGGTTTTAATTTTAATTTCAGTTTCAATTTCAATTCCTCAATTTTCTCTTTCATAGGGTTTTGTTTCAATTTCAATTTCTTAAGTATTTTGCGGAATTACGAATTTAGTGATTCACTGGAAGTTGTTGATGACACCTAATTTGTGAATTTGATTAGTTTTGTCGGAAATGTGTCTGTGTGTGCTACATTGGAACGTACATAGCTTTGATTGCGTGGATAGTATTGGATGATACTGTTCTTCGAAAAATTCCAGTGAAATGTTAGTGTTTGGGGATAATGTGTTGAGTCAATATGTTCTTGATGGTTGTCGGGGATTGAGTTAGGATTTGAAGGGAAATGTGAGTTCTTTTTACGACAGCTGCTAACTATGTTAGTCATGCGTAGAAAGAGCATCTGCAACTTCTGTTAGTGACATCGTTTGGTGGAGCGATGCTATGGAATGATGATGAGTATAATGGAATGATGGTGAGTATAATGGAATGATGATGAATATGTGACTATGCGAGGGTATATTAGAGTTTGGGAATGACATGTTGAGTCGGTATGTTCTTGGAGGTTGTCGAGTATTGAGTTGGGACTTGAAGGGAAATGTAAGTTCCTTTCAGGACAGCTGCTAACTGAGTTATGTGTAGAAAGAGTTCATACAACTTGCTTAGTGACGTTGTTTGCGGGATCATTTTATGGACCACTTTTATCCGAAAATATGATGATGAATTTGTGGAGGAATATTAGGGTTTGGGAATGATTGCTGATTCGGTATGTTCTTGGATGTTGTCGAGGATTGAGTTAGGATTTGAAGGGAAATGTGAGTTCTCTTTAGGAGTGCTGTTAAGTGTTAACTGTGTTAGTTATGTGTAGAAAGAGCTCGTACAATCTGTCTTAGAGACGTTTGCAGGAGCAATGCCATGGACCTTCTCTATCCAAAGATATGATGATGAATTTGTGGGGGTATATTAGGGTTTGGGAATGATATGTTGAGTTGGCATCTACTTGGAGGTTGTCGAGGATTGCGCTATGATTTCAAGGGAAATGTAAGGTCTTTTTAGGACAGCTGTTAACTGTGTTAGTCATGTGTAGAAGGAGCACTTGCTACTTGTCTTAATGGCATTGGTTGCTAGAGCGATGCTATGGACCTTCTTTATCCAACCTTTTCTTTAATCGTCTCTTCTCGTGGTATCATCAAGTTCGAAATAGTGGTTTGAAAGTCTGATTAAAATTTTAGCCTCTTAGAGGAAAAAAGAAAAAAAGAAAACGTCTTTCTTAGTCTTGTAGTGGTTTCTTCTAGCATTGGATGCTTGTTAGAGGATGTTCATCTTGCCCTGCTATGGACCTTATCTATCAAATTCTTTAGTCTCCTCTTCTTGTGGTATCATCAAGTGCGAAACAGTGGTTTGAAGTTTGATGTTAATTTTAGCCTCTTACAGGGGGAAAAAAAACATCTTTCTTAGTCTTGTAGCAATTTCATCTAACCATGGAATGCTAGTGAGAGGATGTGTCATCTTCCCCTGCTTTTGTTCACGTGAAGTGAAGTGAAGTGAAGTACTCTGTAATCTTTCTCCGCTTAATGAAAAGTGATGTGACCAAATTACCAGATATTCAATTTTAAATTCTTTCACTTGGTGATGAAGACAGTGAGGTTTATTTGATGACATCCTTTCAATCATTTCATGGTGTCATTGATATCCACTTCTGATCGGAGTTTGAAGTTTGAGCTTGAAGTGTAGCCTCGTACAGACTTATTAACAAGAGTGTAGTCGCATTTACTATTAGAGCTTATGAGCTTCTTCTTTGGTAGATGATCTTAAAAAATCTTCTTTTTTTTTCTCTTTGCAAAATCCTTTCTTAAACACGTGCGATGTATTTTGGTTTTGGTGACAGTTAGTTCTACCCCGATTTCTATGTATTTTTTTTTAATCCGTGCGTAAAGATGGCCCCTTAAGTTACAAAATTTGTTCTGTGGACATTGCAACTGAACTGGTGGATTTGCTTATTTAGGGCACAGAATGGAAAGAAAAAGCGGAAAAGCTAGAGCTTGAACTCCAGCAATGTTACAAAGCTCAATCTCGACTATCTTCCCAGCTTGTGGAAGAAGTTGCCGAAGGCCGAGCTGCAAAAGCCTCGATTCAAGAGAAAGATACTCTTATTGCTGACTTGGAGAACGAGGTTGCACGGCTAAGGTTGGCTTCTCATACTACTCGTCGTTACCATTGCTTTTAAGTTTTCACTTCTCACTTCTCAGTCAAGCACTGTGTTTAGTTTTTGAGTCGAAGTATTGTATATTTTTCAGGGATGAATGCTCTAAGTTAAAGGCTTTATTAGAAGAAAAGACCCAAGGCGTAGAGTTGCTTACAAGTGAAAATGAAGATTTGAAAGGGCAACTTGAAGAGATGACAGTGAAATTAAAGGCCGCCGAAGCTGAAAACAAAATGTTGATTGACCGTTGGATGCTTCAGAAAATGCAAGATGCAGAGCGGCTTAACGAGGTATTTAAATCTCATTCTGTTGTACTAAAGTAGAAACATTGTTAGATTCATGGGCATAAGATAGACTGAATGTCATATGACTACTATAGTACTATGCCAAACTGGATATCCAACGTTTTAAAATTTCATAAAAAAAAAACTCCTTTGTTTAAGCTATAACATGTACGCGGGGTAGTTTTGGGTAGTTTTTTTTTCCGAGTAAAATTATGTGCAGGTTGAACATAATGTTTCCTTTAGGGTGTGTTTGGATAGCAAAAGTGGAGGGAAAGGGTGGGGAGGGGGAAGGAGGGAAGAGAAAGGGAGGTAAGGGAAGGGGAGGACAAATGGGATGAGGGTGTTTGGATACAATTTCTTTCCAAATCTTGCCTATTGTGGAGAGATTTTGATTTGCCTTGGAGGAGGGAAAATAGATCCCTCCAAATCCCTCCCCCTCCATTTCCCTCCGCCCTTGCTTGCTATCCAAACGAAGGATTTTGAATCCCCTACTCTCCCTCACTTTTTTTCTCTCCAAATCAATCAATCCAAACACACCCTTAATGTCTATTTTTCGGATCTTATTATGTCGAGAAAAAGTTGTACATTTAGATAGATTATATCTTAGGTTACCAAAGTGAAAAATTTGCTAACAGGTAAGATGTTCAAATGCCCCATTTTCATATAAATGTTCTTTTGAAACCAGATGAAGAAAGTCATTTGGAGATGACAGTAAAAAGACTGAGTATCCTACTATGCACTCGTCTTTTGAAATTTGGACG
Organism: Silene noctiflora; assembly: GCA_009801015.1. Classification (NCBI taxonomy): domain Eukaryota; kingdom Viridiplantae; phylum Streptophyta; class Magnoliopsida; order Caryophyllales; family Caryophyllaceae; genus Silene; species Silene noctiflora. The sequence continues at coordinate 222,688 of VHZZ01000075.1, read as the reverse complement.
TATTGATTCTTTCGACAGTAGACACAGTGTAGGATTGTGGATATATTTATGCTCAACAACAGTCAATTGCTAATTCTTAGTGATGTTTAGATTCGATGCAACAGTGCTAAAATTCAAAATTCCTCGTCTGCTGTCGTGGTTAAGTAGCGTGTTCTTACGGGTTATCACATCCATTACTATTTACTATGTAGCTTAATCATACTTGCTGAACCAAATGAACATAGCTTTGGAACATCAATTGCCTAATCAGTTCCTTCGTTGTATGCTGTCACCACTTAGTAGCCGATAATTATTGTACTTGTTATATAAAGAATTAATAGAACTGTTGAAAAAGTTACAAAGCTATGAACAAAGTCTACATTGTGAGTGTTTTTATTCCTTTCTCCAAGAAAGACGTTGTGTCATTGTGTGGCTATTTGGAGCTGATATGTACAGATCTCTTTGTCCCTCCAAAAAGCGGAATATTTAAAACCTTGATTAACCTTCTTGTTCTTTCTTCTTTGACTGATTTTCCTATTAATTCACTCAGGTAAATGCTCTCTACAAAGAAATGCAAGATGAAGTCAAGGCCAGAAGTATACAGCAACTTGCTTGCATGCAAGTTGATGGTGTGGTTCGTCAAAGTGAAGAAGGTGCAGAGTATTTTTCAGAACCAATTATTCCCAATAATTGCAAGAATAGAATTCGAGCTCATGACAGTGGTTGTGCTTCTATACTGTTCGAATACAATTCAAGTAAGTTGATCACTGGAGGCCAAGATAGTTCAATCAAGATATGGGATTCGAGCACCGGTTCAGCAAACCAAACCCTCCAAGGTTGCTTGGGATCAATTCTAGACCTCACCGTCACCAATGATAACAAGACGATTATTGCAGCTACTAGCTCAAACAACCTCTATGTTTGGGACAGAACCTCAGCTCGAATCCGACACACACTTACAGGACATTCTAATAAAGTCTGTGCAGTTGATGTCAGCAAAGTTTCCAATCGCCACGTCATTAGTGCAGCCTACGACCGCACAATAAAAGCTTGGGATTTGAATAAAGGGTATTGTACCAACACAATCCTTCATCCTAGTAATTGTAACGCCCTTTGCTTTAACATGGACGGAAGAACTATATGTTCGGGCCATCAAGACGGGTATGTCCGGCAATGGGACATCGAAACCGGAAAAAAGCTGAGTGAAGTTGAAGCTCATTCTCAGGCGTTGACTTCAATCTCTCTGTCTCGAAATGGGAATACTATTCTGACAAGTGGGAGAGATAATGTGCACAATCTCTTTGATATGAGAACACTCGAAATTTACGGGACACTGAGGGCAAGTGGAAATCGGATAGCATCTAATTGGAGTAGATCTTGCATTAGCCCAGATGATAACTATGTTGCTGCAGGTTCAGCAGACGGGTCGGTGTATATTTGGTCAATTCAGAAGGGAGACATAGTTGCTACCTTAAAAGAACATGTGGCTCCTGTTTTGTGCTGCAATTGGAGTGGTCTTGGAAAAATATTGGCTACTTCTGATAAGGATGGGGTTGTCTGCGTATGGTCGTGAGTCTGATGGGTTTATCAACATCATTTGATGTGTGGTATTTCTATGCAACCAAATCCTATATAAAAGGTTAGATGGTGTGAATATGATCTCATTTTCTTCTACTCTATTTTCTGCTAATGTACAGTTAGTTTCCTGAATATTACGTTTATTTTTTGAACATAAGTATCTCATTCTATATCTTCGTATCCTTGCAAGAAGCCTGAGTCTTACGTACTCTGTGGCTCTGTGTATGTTTATGCGCATCTCTACTAAACTGTTCTGGAATTGCAAATTAATTGATGATACATTGATGATATTTACACGGGAAATACTGTTGCCTTTTTTTTTTTTTTTTCACCAGTAGTTTTTTGGGCCAAAGTTTGGATACCAATATACTTATATAGTTATATACCATTGCCTTTTATGTGCTGGTGTTTGTGTTGTGTGCATTGTTGTTAGCCTCATGAATCATTGTTGCATTTGACGTACACTACCATAAAATTTGGCCGAGCTGTGAAGGTTTTGAATGTTACCATGTCTGAAGTATCATCAGCCCTACCTTTTATTGACGATCTCGAGATCAAAGCGTCACCTGCTACATAGTACTCAATTTCTTAAGTGAAAACTAGCACACAATAATTAGATTGTAGATAGTAAACGAATTAATCACGTCTTTTTTAAAGCCAGTCTAAGTAAATAATTAACGAATTAATCACGTTTTTTTTTTTTTTTTTTTTTTCTGGTGAACTACAGTATCTGCGTTGTTTTCAGCGGCAGGGTAATAGTTGGCTGGTCGATGGAACTATAGCATTAGGTTAAGGTTGCGTATATTCAATCTTGTTTACAAAGGCGGAGTTAGCATCTGAAGAATTGAGACAATGGGATAATGTTATTGGACATGTGCACGAAGCGTTTTATGTTACGTTCACACCGATGAACAACTTAAGTTTAATATATAAGCAATGATTAATAATGAAGGATATTTTTAAAAGATGGTCCAAACTTGTGGTGTAGTGGTGTCCCTTAAGGATGAAGGCTATAACCCTTAGCTTGCTTCATCGTCCACGGCAGGAATTCTATGTGTCAACTTTTTATTAATTTATTAATTAAACACAAATTCTCGTTGTAGACGGACACTATCCGTCTAAAGCTGAAGACGGATAATCTCTCTTATAAAATATAAGTGGATAGTGCAAGTGGGTGGGAAATGAATTCCCCACTTGCATTTTGTGAGAGGGTCACTATCCGTCTTCAGCTTTAGATGAATAATGACCGTCTACAATGAAACCGACTGTTAATTAAATCCAACACAGAAGGATGCTTCCAATGTTCATAATGAGCTGACAATTACCTACATGCCTAATTGGTAGGTTAATCCCGTCTTAGGGGCGGCTATATTATATTATCTACGATTGTTCTTCTATAAGGCCGTCTTAAGGAAAAAAAGAGTGTAAACTGAATTTATTATAAAAAAATTACTGTAATTACCTAAAACATGGAGTATGTTTTACACAAAAAAAAAAAAAAAATTTATAAGTTATAGCGGGTCTTCTACATTACGATAACTTAAAAAGGAAAGTTTTGCATTTATTATCATGAGAATTTGTGTTTTATTATAGGACTTTGAAAGTAAAAAACAATTTCAATCAAAGAAATTAACAATTTAAAGTTTACAAGTTACATTTTAATTTTTTGCCGTGTAAACTCAAATTTAATTGAGTTTACATGTAATATTTTTGAGTTATAATGTAATTTTTTTGAGTTTAATGTCTAAGTGAATGAACTCAGAAACCTTAAAACAAAACTCAAATTTTTTATTATAATACTCAATAACTACAAAAATGGTAATAGTACATCGAAAGTATAATCGACTGATTAAGTGTGAACTTAATTGTCCTTAATTGGTAGGGTAAGCCTACAATTATTCACATTTAACCATGGGCACTCAAAAGATGTCTTACAAATGTGGTACACGTCATTTGTATTGGTGAAAAGAGATTTAAAAATGGCGATTTATATGTTCAAGTAAAATAAATAAGAAATATCCATGTAAGCGAGTTTATATGGTTTAAAGTTATTTGTAAGCGAGTTTAAAATTAAATTTTGACGCATATGTTAATTATCTCTAATTGTAGTTAAAATGATAAGCCATATGCCGAGTCTAGAGTGAGAATTAACATCAAATATTTTTTCCGATATAATGTAAGAGACAACAATCTAGAATTTAAAGAGAATTTCTTAATTTTGTCATTATCCAACATATATTTCTTAATCACGAGATTAAGACATTTTTAAACGGAAAACGTGTAATAGACACTAGAACTCCTATCCACAAGTGAATCTTTGATTATTGATGAACTCTTGACCTAAATTATAATCGCAAATTCCCATTGAAGACGGACACTATCCGTCACAAGGTGAAGGCAGATAGTGTCCCTTTCACAATATGCAAGTGGCACTAACCATGGGGTGCTCGGTGCTCAATTTTTCCCCCACTTGTCCTCCCACTTATCTTATTATAAGAGATACACATTTATCTTCAGCTTGTGACGAATAGTATCCGTCACCAGACGTTTTGAATTATAATTTGATTCTTTGTGATCCAATCTCTGAAACTATCAATAGTCAATACCGACTTCAGATTCCAATAGAATCATGCTCAAGAAAACTCAATCACATAATTATATTCTTCTATTAATTAAAGTTTAATATTCGTTCCGTCTCGGTTAATTGTTGTCCTTTGATATTTTAATATAGAAGGAGATCAATTATAAGATGACAAGTGGATCAAATTGAATGTGAACGGTCAAATTGCTCATCAAATATAATCTTAAAATAAAAATAACAATAACTAACCGGAATATCCAAAAATAATATAGGACAATAAACAACTAGGACGGAGGAGTAAATTATTAAGGTTCTCCTTTAATTTATGGTGCGCTGTCTCACAAATTGAAACGCACAAGTCTCTTGTAACTTGCTCAATACGTTATCTTGTTTCGGCAAGCAATAATATATGCATGCCACCCTAATTTGTGAATTCGAATAGGCCATTTTTAAGATGATCATATTCGTTTTTAGTATAAAATAAATTAAATAATATTCTATGTCTGTGGATAGGATAAGCGTTTGTTATTTTCTAAGTATTCTTATTTATCAATCTAACCTGTTTTATTGTTTAAATGAATATGTTCATCTTAAATACGAATTTGTTAAATCGTATTACACATCAACATAATAGTCTCACCGTAATAGAATATGATGTTATGAGGTGACTTGAAAGGGAGCTCATAAATTCGAGGTCGTATTAACATTCGATACCTTTATTTAAAAAAATAAAGACTTGTGAGAGAGGATCTTTTACGGAGTTATGAACTTAATAGACCACTTTTTAATTTTATAATCATTTACGTACTTTTCATAGCCTTTTTACTAACATTGATTGTAATATTTGATGCGATTTTCATTATTATTATTATTATTATTATTATTATTATTATTATTATCCATTATTTTATCATAATCATGACTCATTTCATTAGTAAATAATTTTATATTTTATGCATATATTTCTATTACTCGTAATATCATTATTATTTTTTCTTCAAATTATATAATAATCTTCTCACAATAAATTTATTATGACACCGTTTCTCATAACTTCATAAGACATGTTCTCTCGACGACTGGACTTGTAGAATAACTTTACATAATAAAAATACTTGCTTTCCACCCCTTTGTCGTAACTTACAACGGTTGTAAGCAAGACTTATTGTTACGCGCAATGGTAAAGGAAGACTTGCTCATTTATGTTCTATTATCAACTTTATAAAATACAAAATTTAAAGAACTGGTTTTAAACCCGTGCAAAATTGCACGGGTATGTATTTAGGACAATATGGCCGTTTTTTAAATGACTATTTTTAATTAAATTTCTATAATAATTATATTAAGGTTGTAAATCCGTGATCTAAATGTTTAATAATTACACATGGTTCAGCTACGTATTGAAATACAATGGTTTAAGAAGAAAAAACATAATATCATATTGTAAATGTAATTTGCGAATATATAAAACTTTACGACCCGAATAAAGAAAAAGAACTTGAGAATCTACTTTAACATACACAGATTATTCTAAAAATTGGAAAATTTCATAATCGACTACATTAGTAGTCGTATTAGATGTACGCATATCTGGATCACAAATTAGAATCTTCAAGCCTTCTTTTCTTGTAACCCTAGAAAGTGCCACATAAAGAATACAAAATTTAAAATACTAGGAAATAAAAGATTTTCAAATTTTTCCATTTTTCAACATTTTAAATAAATTCACATAAAAATTTTAATTGCTATTGGTATACCGAATGACATACGAACGTAAAACTTTATAAAATACAAAATTTAAAGAATCTTGAGCACAATTTTGACACCCCTACATACAAGGAAATTTCAACCCAACCACCTCAATTTCTACATTTGCATGTAGTGAAACAACCCTACTCTTATTAGGTACAATGAATAGTGGAAGGCATTCCCATTACACATTTTTTAAATAAAATTAGTAAGACATTGATTAATATTATATTCATCTTTATTAAGATATAAAATCACTAGTTTAGATTTTTAATAATTAAATTAAAATAGACTTGTAATACAGTCCTGTTCTTTTGGACTTAATTTCAGTTCATTTCAACTCTATTCAGTTGACCTCATATCTTCATAAATTAACTCTTATTTCAGTTCAGCTTCATTAAACAGTTCAATTCAGCTGTTTTTCAGCCGAAAAAATAGGGTAATTGTACTTTACTTTTAGTGATCTAGTACATACATAATTACGTATATGAACTCAAATTCCCGTTTAATTTCGTCTTAATTACATACTCCGTATATATTAATTGATTTTTGAGGCACTTTTATATAAAAAACTGATTCACAAAAAATACATATATGGTTACAAAAAATAAAAAAGGCGGTGATTAAAACTCATTTCCCACATATTCTTATATAAATCCGTCTTCGATCCTTATCTTTAAAACATTAATTATTGGTAGAAGTCATCCATGAATCCATGATATTACTTGGTAATTGCTATTCCAATGTCAGAAGCAAACTCCATTGCACAAAAAATGCACCATATATACCCTCTATTTTAAAGGGGTGCAACTATACATTGTATCTAATTTTTTAGGCTCAATTTTTAGAACTTTAGAATAATGGGTTCATTCCTCACGACTGTAGGACTTTACCAAAACTGCACCTCATTTATTTATGTGGCCCTTTAATAATTAATAATATTCTGTATTCATGCTATAAATGAGTAAAAAAAACAGATTTATATCCCTTAATTTGTTTTATAGTGTATCGTTACAATTTATAAGGGTGACTCGGTTTTTAGAAAGGTGAAGGCGTTCCTAAAATGTCTTAGCTTAGTGGTTAAAGGGTGGGCACCGGTCCAAAACCGGACCGAACCGGACCGGAATCGGCAAAAATTATGGACCAGGACCGGACCAGATTATAAAAATTCCGGACCGGGACTGGACCCGAAAAATTCCGTTGGACCGAACCGATTGGACCGGAATTTGACATAATATGCCCATTTTTTCAAATTCCGGTCCATTGGACCGGATTAAAATATATTTTCAAGGAAAAAAATAAAAAAAACATAAAATCCGGTCTTTCCGGTCTAATCCGGTCCATACTGGACCGGATTCCGGAATCTAAGAAAATGGTGGACCAGAGATTGGACCGGACCGTATTTTTTAATTCCGGTTCCGGTCCGGACCGATCCATTTCCCCGGTCGGGACCGGATTTTGCCCACCCCTAGTTAAGATAAGGTATAGAATACAAAGAGTACTTTTTATAAATAAATTAGGCAAAACAACATAATTATTTGACATGATGCATCCTATTATTAATTCATAGCATGGTCCATTTTTTTTATTTGACAATAAACTAGAAGTTTTGGTTGGTACCACATATTCAAATTTTTTAAGTTTATTAATTAAGTAGGATTATTAATTATTTCCACTTTTAACCCTTAATTAAACATTCTAAATGGATGGCATTACTATAAAAGGACAGTCTTATCCAAAAGTTTTCTGTTGTTAGAAATACAACCAACTTGAATAATTAACTTTGTCCAACCTTAGTATGGTGATATTTATCGTTAGAAAGTGACAATTTCAATTATGATTTCATTAAATAATCACTTTTAATTATAATGGTGATATTTTTTCCGTCTTAAGGAAGAATAACTGTCCAAATACATAGGAATACCAAGTTGTAAAATAATTTGAATGTAATTTACTAAAATCATACATTCATATTCAAATCAATGACTTTACGACTTAATAAAAATTGAATTACTTTTCACTCTTTGATGAAATGTTTTTGATATTAGAGGTAATGATCTGTATTTAAGAAATAAATTACTTCTCAAAATGGAATTAAATTAGGAATTTAAGAAACAATTATGCGTAAATTGATGTCATTAATGTTTGATTTAAGTTTTTCTTTCCTTTTTTTTTGATAAATTCTAATCTGATCCATCTTATTCCGTAATTTAACATCTGAAATTGTTTCGAAATACAACACTCTAAAACCGTCTTTATAGAAAACTAACGTAATAATTACAAAATTAAGTATTATTGTTATAAATTTGTAACAATTTTTTTTTTTTTTTTTCTGAAAAGTGAAATAAAAGCGTGATGAATACACTCCAAAATAAAACCAACAATTCTCATGTAAGTCATGTAGGTGAAAAAAGTAGTATGGCTATGAAAACAATACATGATCATACTCTAAACCTAAAGTTAACTTTTCTTATGTAAGCCTCCCTTTTCCCTCCTTTTTGCCTTTTATCAATTAATCTATTCATTTAGAAAAGGTAATCTCATAACAAACTCAACAACTTTAGTGTATTATCTTTGTTTTTCGAGTTAAGGTTCAGTCGATAATCGGCAGATTATTTTCAGTATAAGCATATTATAATTGACAGATTTTATATATTATAATTGACAGATTTTATTAAAAAATCTGCCAACACATTTTAATTATCTGTATTAGCTAAAATGTTTATTTTATTAAAAAATCTGCCAACACATTTTAATTATCTGTATTAGCTAAAATGTTTGGTAATTAGTTGATTTAGATCAATAGGCTCTATATTTTTTCGTCAAATGAAGTTAATTTTCAATTTATTTTATTTTTGAAAAATGTTGACCAATATATTGGGGTAAACATCATCTTGTAAAACAACATAACCCGAAAAGTTGTGTTTGATTAGTCAAATATGCCAAAAGTCTTAAATATATTTAATACACATCATAAGTTTACATTTTCGTAAGAAATAATGATACGGCGCCACCCTCTCACATACACTTAGAGGTGGCAGTCGGGTCGGGTCATATCGGGTTCGGGTTATGTCGGGTCAGTGACGAGTTCGGTTCATCTTCAGGTCGGGTCATCAACGGGTGGCAAGTCGGGTCGGGTCATTAGCGGGTCAGTGTCGGGTCAGGTTATCGGCATATATTTTCTCTTATAAATTTTGTTTTTGATGGTAATTTCATGTTTAAGTAATGGGTAGATATAATAATTCTAGTTTTAAGTGAAAAATAATTAAGATGAATGTCAATTTGGTGTTATTTAAACCATTATTAAGCTAGTTCATTATTGGGTCATCTATCGGGTTGAGAAAATATCGGGTCACGGGTCGGGTCGGGTCGGTTCAGGTTCGGGTTGGAAAAAATAAGGTTGATATCGGTTATCGAGTCGGTTCAGGTCGGGTCGGGTCGTTTTGGTTCACCCAATTTTCGGGTTGTATCGGGTCGGGTCAGCTTTTTGCAGCTCTACATACACCTCTTATTATTGGGGTCCCCACTTACTATATGTGATATACTCATTAATATTGAGGTAAGGGATCCACATGTGAGAAAGTGACGCCGATATTAGCCGTGACCCGATGACGCTAACTCATTTTCCATATAGGAAAATATATTTGCTCCTTAAAAATTGTATGAATTCATCATCTTAAGAAACAACAGCTTGTCCTCAAACTTCACACACTACCCCAAATAATTCTTCTCTGTTTTTCTTACCCTTAAGCAACCTCCAATTTAATTAATTGATTAAATTATTGCACCTATATACACCAACACTCTTCTATAAATACACCTTCATTCCCTCATCAATTCCACACAATTAAATCCCACAAAATATAACAACAAAAAACAAAAACAAATACAACAAAAAAAAAAAACAAAAAAAAACAAAAATGGATTACAAGAAAATCATATTACTAGTTTCACTAGCAATGGCAATGGTGATAGGCCTTTCAGAAGCATTCGATTTCGAGGAAATCGAACTTGAGACTGAAGAGAGTCTATGGAGTTTATACGAGAGGTGGCGTAGCCACCACACCGTATCAAGAGACCTCGACGACAAACGAAGAAGGTTCAATGTGTTTAAGGAGAATGTAAGGCATGTCCATATGGTTAACAAGTTGGACAAGCCTTACAAACTTAAGTTAAACAAGTTTGCTGACTTGACTACCCATGAGTTTCGGACCCGGTTTGCCGGGTCTAAGATCCGACACCATAGCATGCTTCATGGCCATAGAAGTTCTGGTACTGGAAGTTTTATGTATGCTATGGCTGATAATGTTCCTGCATCTGTTGATTGGAGAATAAAGGGTGCTGTTAACCCTGTTAAGAACCAAGGCCAATGTGGTACGTTATTTTTAGTACTACTACGTAAATTCCGTTCATTTCATTTTTATACGTTTGTTCAATATATTGGAAAAATAGACTAAAACGTATGCAAATGAAATGAATAGATGGAACAATACTTGTGTACTGTATTTATTTATTTATTTCAAAGTAGAATGACTCGACTAAAAGACGAAAAACATAGATTACATGATGATACGCATAAATCCAGAAATGATTCTAACGACTTTCAAACAGAAACGAATGAAGAAAACATAAACTCGATATTTATTAATTCTGGTGAATATTATTATACAATACAGGAAGTTGTTGGGCATTCTCCACAATTGTTGCAGTGGAAGGAATAAACCAGATTAAAACAGGGAAATTAGTTTCCTTATCAGAGCAAGAGTTAGTCGATTGCGACAACAAGCAAAACCAAGGTTGTAATGGTGGACTTATGCCTGCTGCTTTCGATTTCATTAAGAAAAATGGCGGTATCACCACCGAGGATCTTTACCCTTACACTGCCCAAGACGGAACTTGTGACTCGGCCAAGGTATATATATATATATATATATATATATATTGTATGTTGTTACTTGATAAGTCCCTAAGTTTGAATCAAACTAAAAGTTTATGTAATTCGTGTTAAAAATGACGTAGATGAATGCACCCAAAGTGTCGATTGATGGACACGAGTTGGTTCCTGCAAACAGCGAGGATGCGTTGCTTAAAGCCGCTGCAAATCAGCCTATTTCTGTGGCTATTGATGCTGGTGGTCGGGATATGCAGTTCTATTCTGAGGTATAGAAATTAGTACCATTGTCTTCCGTTTTAGTCAAATATATCATGGTTTCGACTTTTTTGTCGAGTTTGAAACGTCTTGGTGACCGTAAAGTTGATCATTTGCGAGCTTGGACTAGATATGGGCTGGGCCAAGACGAAGAATTTTGCCCTACTGTCATTTATTCATCGCTTTTCTAGCGAGTTTGACAACTAAACTAAACTAAACAGTTTCTATTTCGTTTTTAAAACTAAACTAAAATATAGATTTTTCCTAAATTGATAACAATATTTGTTCTATGATGGAAAACAGGGAGTATTCACAGGAGAATGTGGCACAGAGTTGGACCATGGTGTCGCGGTGGTAGGTTACGGAGCCACTCAGGACGGAACCAAGTACTGGATAGTCAGGAACTCGTGGGGCGAGGAATGGGGAGAGAAGGGTTACATTAGAATGCAAAGAGGTGTGGCTGCTAAAGAAGGCTTGTGTGGAATTGCAATGGAGGCTTCATATCCTACCAAGAACTCGTCCAGCAATCCTTCGTCTTCTTCTGATGGTGGTGATGATGGCGGAGATGATGGTGGTTGGTGGTCAGCTAAGAAGGATGAACTCTAAACTTCATAGCTCGACGATTATAGCATAAAGCTTAAGCATGGAAGACATTATAGATTGATTGGAAATTCGACACACAGTTTAAATTTCGATACTTAGTTGTTTTTACAAGGCTTGTTTAATGTTGGTTACAATGAAATAATATAATTTGATGGCTTACTGAGAAGACAAAAAAAATTTAAACATTTTCATGACATTGAAAGATAAATCTATTTACGTTTAATTGTCGCGTTGTCGTGTAGAAGCAACTTATATTGTTTGATAGCCATGTCGCAACAGAGTGATTCCATTGATCCTAGCTCGTGCTCAGATGGTTCATTTACGCCTGTAGGCCGACTCTTCTGCATAATCTGTATCATTCCCTGGGGGAAAACAATCAGCATTGAAACAAATCCAGAACTCCAGAAGGCCGTAACCGTCTCTCTTCAGATTAAACAGCTTCAATCCTTTCCCTTACCTAAAAAGTTCACAAAAACAACCAAACTCAGCATTGAACTAAAAAGTTGTATGGCTATCAAGTACATTCATGACCATCAGCTTATGCAGTTATGTGAGCATTGTTTCATCAATCATAAAACGACGTAAATCTCGAAAACTTGTTTGACATTTAGCGAAATCATTTGAAAAACTCCATAATTCAAACCAAGAAAGTGACTTTGTTCTGAAACTACACAAATATTACTTCAATTCAATTCTCAGCTGCCTAACTTAGTCTTCTTGCTTTAATACGAAACCATAAATCGCTCGATTTAACGAAAGGTGATCCAAACAATTCAAAAATCTGAAGAAAACATCACCAAAAAAATAAACATGGACAAGACTTACGTATTGCTTATCTGTTTAGCCATGGCAAAGGTCATTGGGCCATCCCGAGCTCTCGATTTTCATGAGAAGGACCTAGAATCTGAGGAGAGATTATGGAACTTGTACGAGAGGTGGTGTAGCCTTCACACTGTGTCGAGGAGCCTAGTCAACAAGCAAAAGAGGTTCAATGTGTTCAAGGAGAATGTGAAGTATATACACGAGGTTAACCAGATGGACAAGCCTTACAAGCTCAGGTTGAACCAGTTTGCCGACTTGACTACCCATGAGTTTCGAACAAGTTATGCCGGGTCTAAGATCCTCCACCACAAGATGCTTATTGGTCCGAGGAACAACACGGGGAGCTTCAAGTATGCACATGTTGATAATATCCCTACATCCATTGATTGGAGAGAAAAGGGTGCCGTTACTCATATTAAGCGCCAAGGCAATTGTAGTAAGTACAGAGTACAGGATAACAATTACATATTTCAATAACTCTGCACCAAGACCTGGCAAAGTTGAGCCGTCCTCAATGACCGGCCTGATTACCCCCCTCAACCTGGGACCTAAATCAACCTGAACAGAACTTCCCCGTATGACCTACATACGAATTAATCCAATTTGACCTATACTCAATACAAACTTTGTTAGATCCAATATTGATCCAAGGTGAAACAATCCGACCCCAAAATGACTCAGATTGACCCAAAACACCACAACAATAACATTACCATAGCCCCTAAGGGCTCCTCATGCTGCAGGGTTAGGGGTAGGGGTGTAAACGAGCCGAGCAGAGCTCGAGCTCGGGTGGGCTTGGGCTCGGCTCGAATTTTTTAGCTCGAGTTCGAACTCGAGCTCGTTTTGTCATTATATATTTTCACTTTCTCACCTTTTAAATCTAACTAAATATAAATATTTTTGAAAACAACTAAATTATAAAATAATAAAAAATATCATGTCATAATATACTTATATAAATGTCTAAATAACATATAATTTAAAATAAAAATAATACTACAATATAAAGATTATACAAAAAAATTTATAAACGAACCCAAACGAGTTTCCGAGCCGAGCCTTGCTGAGCTCGGGCTCGGCGCGAGCTCGTTTTGACCGAGCACGAGCCGAGCTTTGACCGAGCCGATTCCGAGGGCTCAACGAGCCGGCTCTTATCATTGACAGCCCTAGTTAGGGGGGTCGGACGTACGCAGCCTTACCCTTGTGCTAGCAACACAAAGAGGCTGTTCCCGAATGACCCAAATTGAACCAAAATGATTAATCAAAAATTGCAATGAATTTTTTCTACCCAGAAATAAGAAAAACATTAATAAGCACAACATGGAAGGACCAGTATCAGACCGGGATCCCGATTAACCTGATCCTTCACTCGAAAATAAACCGTAATGGCATGATAGTAACAGCACACCCAAAAATTACCCCTCCCATGCGTAATATTAACGTACTTGCTCCATAACTAAATTCCAAATCGTCAGTTTTCAAGGTCGGCCAACACCCGTATCAAAACTTACATCGCTTGACCAACAAATCTAAATAGGATACAATATAATTGAGATATAGCAGGAGGAATTAATAACCTTCAGGTGATATTTGCTGTTTATAGGCAGCTGCTGGGCATTCGCAACAGTTGCAACAGTTGAAGGAATAAACCAAATTACAGGGGGGAAGCTAGTTGCTTTATCTGAGCAGGAGCTAGTTGATTGTGACACTTCTCAGAATCGAGGTTGCGAAGGAGGCTTCATGGATTGGGCATTTGAGTTCATCAAGGAGAAAGGCGGCATTACGACCGAGGAAAACTACCCATATACAGGCTTTGCTGGAACTTGCAACAAGGCAAAGGTGATATAGTCATACAACCTGTAAACAAAAGCTTCATTATTTACTCCTCGTTCTTTTCAGAAACTTAAGACTGACTCTGTTGGACATAATATTGCAGATGAACTCTCCAGCTGTGTCAATTGATGGATATGAAAACATGCCTGACTGCGACGAGAGCCTCTTGCTGAAAGCTGTTGCTAACCAACCAGTAATCGTTGCCATTGATGGAGCTAGTCAAGACATGCAGCACTACTCTGAGGTAAAAAAAAAAATGTGTGATTCAGTAATTAGTAACCATATTAGTGTGTACGCTTCTTATTTCATGAATTAGCACCTAATGAGTCAACATAAACAGTCTTCCTGGGTTAAGCAAAAGGGTCAAAAGGGTCGGGTTCAGAAAATCAAATCGTTGTTGGGTTGGGTGTGTTATTATTATGTCAATTCAAGTTTCAGGACATATTCGTATTATTCTGTTAAAGTCTAGGTTGACTCAGTTTTGTGAGGTCTAGGTAAGTCGGACATAGGATATTTTTGAGGCTGTTACTTCAATAATGGTTGGTTTCAGGGGGTGTACACAGGGGAATGTGGTAGAGAGTTGAATCACGCTGTGACAGTTGTAGGCTATGGAGCAACTGTGGATGGAACAAAGTATTGGATTGTGAAAAACTCGTGGGGAGACGACTGGGGAGAGAAAGGTTACATCAGGATGCAGCGTGATATCTCGGCTAAAGAAGGGCAGTGTGGTCTTGCAATGTACGCTTTGTATCCAATCAAGAACTCCAAAAATCCGTCATTGTCCAACAAGGATGAACTTTAAAAAATACTTCAGAAACTCTTCAATTTTTCATGGGACAACATGAAACTTATGTACAACAAATCCTCGAATTAAAAGCAAAAACAACGTCGTCTTGCATTTCCAATGGCATTCATATATGTAGTGTGCTATCAGAATTCAGAGAAGCATTTAATCATACCAAATATTTCAAATGACATTGTTGTCCAAAATGTACCAATGTTGCAGAAAAACCAAAATTAAATCTTTTAGATGACAATTTATGATTCTGCAATGTCTTCTCTAAGACAGTTTCGTTGTAAGATCTGTCGACCAGCCACAAAACTTTTTGAATACTCCATGTTTGTTATTAAGCATTCAATCAAAAATGTATTTGAGAGTTGGGACCCTCTCATTGTCAATCATTCTCATATAAGATTTTGAGATGATTCTCTAGCTAGAAGACACATGCAGTATTACCCATAGCATCTTACAGGGTCATTCCATCCCTAGGAAGGAGACTGTTTGGCTCCACTATCGCCACCCTTCTCCAAGTACTGCTCATGGTTTCTACCCCATAAAAATCCACCAGTGACGGAAAAGGATCTTAGGGATGGTACAAGTCTAAACTAATATAGTGATTTGAAACCATTATTAGAACCTCACTGTCGCAAAGATGGATGTATTGGAATGCCATGTGATCTTAGGGATACTACGAGTCTAAACTAATGTAGTGATGCAGCAACATATAGAATTCCATGGGTGAGGCTATAATGGTTGTGAATTGGTTAGGGATACTACTAGTCTAAACTTTCATTGACAGTATTGTCAGTATAGGGCCAGCACCACCAGTCCACCACCAACATAAATCAGTAGATTATTCCTGTGGTTACGTGTGACTGTATTTGAAATGCGACTCTTGAATTGGTTACATAAATGAACAAAGCTGAAAGGAGCATTGAGGACGGGTCAATGTACACGTAGCTTAGCTACAAACATCATAATGCACAAAGACGTTAAGGTGTAGCGCCCATCAACTTAGTTCAAAAGTCAAAACGTACACATACCATCATCAAAAACGCCGAAATAATGCTTATGTACCCAAAAAAAGTACTCCCATAATTCCTTATGGCATCAAGGGTATCCGAAATGTACCACATTTCACCATCATGTGGTATGACTGAAGACACATTTATAACTAAGGCAACATTTCCCTTCACAAATTTAAGCTATCAGAACCACTACACCAGACCAAAACTTCAAATTCACAGTGTGTTAGATCGCACACGGGCCTGGGCCGCGCCCGTCGAGGAGGAGAGAGTGTCCACTTACAAGCCCAAGGAGGTTCCAACCCAAAACCAATTGGGTGGAGTAGCCCCTTGGGTTATAAGCTAAATCACTCTTCTCTATTTCTCCGATGTGGGAGACCTACATGTGATTCTTCACACAGTGTACTCTTGATCATCAATTCTGTGCTACCCCGACAGTGTCTGACACGTGTCGAATGTCAAATACGGCTATTTTGTGCAAATTTTTCAATTTTTTGGTCTAAAATGAAATGTCGAGGTGTCATATCGGTATCGGACAAGTAGGTGTCGGATACGGTAGCTAAGTGAAGTGTCGGACTAACATAGGATCAATTAATCTAGCCCTAGAATAACCTTATTATCCTCTTCATTTCCTAAAAAGAAATGGATAGTTCATTTCCTTTCGGTGGTCCAGATTGCATTATGGCATCATTAAAGGGTACTGAATTTATGCGTAGAAATAAAGGGAAAATGAGATTAGGTGAGGAAATTATTATTAAATGGATTTGAGAGAGGAGTACTCCCCATTTCCTAAAAGAAATCGAGAGGATCCTAATTTAGTTTTATTGCATCCGTCACGGACATTTGTTTATCTATTCTATTCCAAACTCGCATTAAAATACAAAGGATCATTACATCAAACATCAATATCAACCAATTAATTGACCGTCAGTCAATACTTCGCAGTATATTAAATCAATATCATCAAAATTACTGGTATTTTAACAAAATTTGAATCTAAAATTTCCAATTTAATAACAAGTACCTGATGAATGATGATCATGGAAATTAGTGTAATTCGGGTCAAAGTAGACCCGGATAAGCTCATATGGATGGTTGTTCGGGTGCACACAATCTTGTAATTCGAGCCGGGTAAATTCTGAGACTGAGCGTGTCCAACTTCAGTCTTTCACAAACGGGTTATTCGATTCGGATTAATTGAATTTAATTTAGGTGAGATTTAATTTTGAATTGGATTAGATTTCCGCGATTTCTCACAAGGGGTAAGTGAAAGGGCAGCTGAAAAGAAGATTGTGAGAGGTCAGAAGTTTATGAGCGTCGTTAGTAAGACGGTCCGATAAAAATTGGGTCAATTTCAAATCAAATAAGATTTAAGTTGGACCGTTATTATTGTGATTCCGGATGATTTTAGAGAAATCGAGTCAATAATCTTTCGATTACAAGTATACCTGGCCAATAGCACAGGTCAGCCCGGCTAGTCCTTACTACCGGGTTGAGTGGTTTGACTTTTTCTCGGCCTATGTAGTCCGCCACAAACCCAACACAGCCCGTTAAAAAAAGGCCATTTGAGGGTTTCACATCCTAAACCCACCCATTTCATGGCCCAACAAAAGCCCGTGGTAGGCCTGCGTTTGTTGGTCAGTAATGAACCGAACCCATGGGAGTTTAACGGCTCTCTTCCCTTCTATACATTGGAGTCTAACGAAGTTTAGGTGTCTGAGAAAAGAAAAGTGTTAGGGCGACACCTGGTGTTGCCGAGTTTCGGTAACACCTTAATAAAAAAATTGAAAAGTAGTTTTCGTTTCGGTAACCTCCGACTACCACTACAACTCATAAGACTCAAATGCCATTATACTCAGGTGATTATGTGATGATGCTTGTACTAACGACTCCAATCTTATGATTTTAACCAAATACTACGCAAAAGACGATAAATATACAAGAATTGTTGAATCAAAATTGCACAGAATCTTTCAAAATCTATTTTTCTTTTGATTTAGGGATATTCTACGGTATACCTCGAGTTTTTCGGTTTTCTATGTTGTCGCCTTACATTTTTTATATTCGACATTGTATCCCTAAACTTGTTAGTTATTTCTCTATCATGACCTTTTTTAACTCTCCGTTAACTTTATCACTATCAAACAACCGTATACTATTTTTGGTTAGATTCGTATACTATTTTTGGTTAAATACAAACTATTATTAAAAACCTCAGTTATGATTCATGAAATGATAATGGAGATTTGATGAATTTTTGGTTAGATTCGTATACTATTTGGTGGGTTAATGATAATTCGGCGAATTAATAAGTACGTGAGTAGGTTATCGAGTAATTGGAATGGTAAATAAACGATTTCATAGATCAATTAATAAACTAACATATTAAAGACAACAAATAAGGTCGTTGTATAAACTAATGTATAGAGTTCAGGGGCACACCATGTAATTTCAAAAATGTAGGGGTACACCATAAAAAATCGAAAAACTCGAGAGTACACCGTAGAATATCCTTTTGATTTATGATTATCATTTTTGTTAAAATTAATTAATTAGTGTTAAATCCTTAAATTACCCTTAGACACTAATTAATTTGAATTTAGAATTTTAATGTAGGAAAAGCAAAATGGGTAAGAAATTTACAATAATGCCTCGGGTGTCGCTTAATTTGAGTAATACCTACCCGGTATCGCCATCACATTTTCCATGAGAAAAATGGTATAGATTCAGTTTGAAATCTATTCCTGTAACTCAAACTCAGTTTTCTTTAAATACGGAGTATAATGATTAAAATTACTCATTTTATATTTTCAATCGAATATTAATTTCCGTTCAACAATTAATCAGAAACAGCTAACTTGGAACTTATTGATTCATCCAACTCTTTCAATGAGATGCAACTAAATATAATTCACAATCTCTACATACATTTTAAGTACAACCATATACTTTAACCCCTCTCCCTATCACCTACAAATTTAGAGAGACGACCAACTCGAACTATATCGACATACATTGATTATCTTCTATATACTATACGGCTATACGTACCCCTTCAGAAAAACCAAGCTCACCCGAAATCTGTACAGTATAAGCGCAATAAGCAAGCTTATGCGCCTGCCTCACAGCCGTCCAAAGGCAACGCATCACATGACAATTTTGTCACTTGATGTGGTGCAGCTGCTTCGTTACGCAGGGACAGAGACGACACGGTCTTGGCTTGCAACACCTTCTTTACCAACACTCTCCATTTTGCATCTTCCGCCTTCTTTTCTCTTTGTTGCATTTTCAATTTGAACTGCCTGATCATTTTTAAAATTATGTAATGCGCGTTAGCAACCAAATCAAACAATACTCGTAAATTGGAAAACAAAAATAACATAATAGATACTTGTCGTCGACAACTATCCAATTATGCCACAAAAGAAGGTCATTGTATCAAAATTTCGCAGTACAAATTCCACCATGTCCATAATCGGTCTCTCTTAAAAAGATATGATTCCGATTGTCAACTAATAATTCCTAATTACTTCATCCCATTCATACAGAGTAGTTTCATAATTTGATTTATGTACCAAATCAAGGGACAGAATATTGAGAAATCATGCCACTGATATCGTCGGTCAACAATCAAATCTCGAAACTTAAATAGATTAAGACCGTTTCATCGACATCAAGGTGCCTATTATAACAATAGAAGTACTAATCATAGGACCTCAGTTCTACCTTGAATTCTTGATATTAAATTTCTGTAATGATTTGCTAACATTCAATTAAAGATTGTGTGACCACCGAAAGTC
Source organism: Silene noctiflora (assembly GCA_009801015.1). NCBI lineage: Eukaryota > Viridiplantae > Streptophyta > Magnoliopsida > Caryophyllales > Caryophyllaceae > Silene > Silene noctiflora. Next base: position 202,788 of record VHZZ01000075.1, on the reverse strand, counting down.
CGAAAAAACGGATGATAAACCTTCCCCAGATATATACATACTAATCACAGTTACAAACAAAGGGCCCTAATAATGTGTTCATTTTTGGTCCACAAAGAGAAATCTGTCCAAAATCTGAACAGAACAAGAAGAAAGATATTTTTTTTTAAAAAATTGATTGTTGTTAGCCTCGACAACCATATCCGTCTTAAGACGAAAAGGGGTCAAATATGCACTCACTTTTGTTAGTCCTAGACTCCTAGCATCATCTTTTTCTCAGGTCTATTAGAATTGACCCGTTTTAACGGCTTTTAAGTCTAAGACGGATATTATCGTCTCAAACAAAAAAAATTATTTTAATTGGGGTCCATGATTGAGATGAGAACAAATTAGAGTGGCTGTCCAAGTACAGCTTTCAAGTTGGAAAAAAGCATCAAATTATCAAGAACAATACATTTGTATGGACCAAACATTGTCCTGCATTATCATAACATTTGGGACTTTAAACAATTTTAGGCATCATCAAATCTCCCACGTTTTATATTTTTATTGAGTATATTCTCAATTATTGGCAGACCACTCGCCAAAAGTAAGTCTATACAAGAATGAACTTGTTAGGAAAAGTAGGTAAAAAGTTTATGTAGAAAGGGTAACTTATAATCTTTGTTGGGTACATGGGCCGATGGAAGGAATCTCGCTAAATGCGACCAATATTGCCTTAAAATGTGATCGCAGTAACTAAGTGGGGTTTGATGTGATGATTGTTCACCTCATTATCTAGTGGTGGAGGAAGTGGGGCCTAGCATGGGCGCTAGCCCGCTGGAAAATTCAAAATTTCTAGTTAATTTTTGAACTTTTTTCGAGTTTTGCTTCTGGAATTACCTGTTTGCCCCCGCTGAAATTTTTCGCCCCCTAACTATAATTCTTGGCTCGTCAATGACATGAGTGACATCATCCTTAGTTATATACTCACACAATCACATGGTAGGCTAGTACGATTATATTTACACTTCATCGATAAGGAAACTAGATTGGTCATCGTGTAAGTATCCAATCCATGGCAATGTTCGGTCGGGTTTTTAGCAAAATGCAAGGACAAAAAAGGTCTTGTTTTGTAGAAATCATATAGTCACAGAATCACATGGAAGGAAATTGAGAACAAAAACAAAACAATCAGAAACTACTAAGATAAGAACAAAAGGAAATACCTGCAAAGAGGAACTCTGCAATGGTCATGGTGTTCACACATAGAAGCATGAAGTCTAAGAAGCTGCCACATCCTTTTACACCTGGAACAACCGCCGTTCACCCGTTTCTTACACGTGGCGAAATGCCTGATCAGCATTTGTAAACCGTGACACGTGGCGAACCGTTTGCATGGTTCTTTCTTCTTGTTTGGGTCCATGTCATAAGGACCTACACTGGTGCACCCTTCTGTACATATGTGCAACAGACAGTCCATTGCTTCGCTTAGCTGTAAATATTGGCGTTGTTCCTCCTTATGCCGTTTTGTTCTTTTCTTCCTCTGCATATCATAATTCCAAATTTTAGAAACTCGGTACCATCTAGTAACATCGTCTCATTTTCCTTCAATTGAATCGTATGAAGATTGAATCATTCTTTACGATTTTATTTTTTTGCTATTTTAATCAAACGTATTAATCAGTTGATTCAGAGCGAATACACGTCTTGTTTATGTTTATTCAAACATTTGACGAATTAGCAAATTAATTAGTCGAGCGAATAAAAGTAATAACTTCAGGAACATATGAGTGACTACTTAATATTAATTGTCAAATTAAACAGCCACTACATAGAGATTTGATTAAATTAAACTAAATGGGATTCATGCATGTTGACAATAGGATAATATTCATATTAATAATGTTGAAATTTTCAATATAATCTAGATAAATCAGCACACAAATGGTTAATCCGACTTAATCCAACTAACAGTTTGCTGTATAACACGGTTTCACATGTAAGACCGACTCATATAGGCTCTTTCGAAATATATAATTTTTTCACTGATTAACGATTAGTGAAATGAACCGAAATTGAATGATAAAACGAGATTTACCGATTCAACTTCATCGATGTACTGTAGAACGTCCAGTTCAAGCCAAGGATCATTCTTTCGAACGAATCTCCATCCCTCAGTCTTCTTAACATCCCTAAATTTACCCGACACCAGCTTCATACCCTTTAGATGAAGGTCAGGTGCATCACAAAGTCGCGCTAATTGAAGAACATCAATAACATTCTCAATGGTTAGGCCAATAGCTAACCCCTTGGTACATCTCTGTTTCAATTTCGGCACTGAGAACACATGAGAAAGAGCTAGCAAATGCATCCCATACTTGTCGATCTCTTCATCTGTGCAACTGCTTACAGAAACATGCCACAAATTCACTATCAGAATTCACATATTGCTTAAAGGACAAATTCGAAGTAACTATTTTCGGGAAGCCATAAGGGCGATTTTTTTTTTTTTTTTTGTAATAAGTCTTACTAATTTCTTTTTGGTTCAAAGGGAGCCACAAGGGTTCGAACCCAAATCACGAGTAAGCTAGTTGACATATATACGAGTGTATAACCAAAAGGGGGTCTCAAAATAAGACGGTCTTATTCTATAATTTGTGAACTGCTTCGTATTATTGATCCGAAAAATATTGGAGTAATAATGAATGGATGTGTGACTAATAACAATTTCCACACCTTATCTTTCCACATCAATCCTTTATTGCACATCATTATTAAACTTTAGAAAATTTATAATTTGCTAATATGTTTACATCAACCAATTAATTGGCTGAATTAAGACCTGATTAATCCTAAATCAAACATCTATGTCAAAAATAAAAATTGACATTTTCCAAAAAAAAATTGATTTTCCTCATATATTGACATTTTCTCATTAAAAATTTCAACGAGTTTAATATTCAACTCGTTGATATTTTTAATGAGAAAAGAAGCCTCCAGACGTAAACAAACCAACTTAAAACATAGTCAGACCGTTGAACTTTAACAAACTCTCAAACATGCAACCAACGCATATAGATAAATAATTGATTAATTCGTAACCGGTTATTCTTTTGTAAAACCGTTTCATACTAACATTGTGTCATATAGATTTACAACTATAGATATCATGAATTCATGATTCATAACATATTCGTTCCGTATTCTCAGTTATTTGTTTATCTTTCTATATTAACAACCACGACAAATGGTTTCTAAACAAATGACCGATTATTTATTCATCTTTAATTAAAATACATTTCACAAAGAATATAAAAGGCAAACAAATAAATGGACGGATGGAGTATACTCCATAAATCAAAGCTCAATGTTACAAATTTGCGATGGATGAGAATATATACCTAGATGAATAAAGGAATTGAACAAAGGATGAGACCGCTTCAGACGGTACTCCAGGTATCTTAATGACTTTCTCCCCTGTTTTCGGATTCCGTTTCGCCTTCTCCGTAACGTTCTCCATCACCGGCGACACCATTGCCTTTATACACAATATCAAAATTTAGTTAAAATTAAACAAATCCTATACATTTTAAAAAAAAAAAACAGATGAGATCGATTTCTTTCAATACGTCTTCTGTCTCAGTGAATAATTTACGTTTACTGAATAAAGGATGTAGACGGTAAATACCAGAATGTGAGAATGAGCAGGTATACGAAGACCGCTGGAGGTAACAACAGCAACGTCAGATTTCGGAAGGTTTTCGGCGATTTTATCGGAAATAACGAAGTTTCCGATGGATTTAGCGGGGCATTCGACCGAGAATTTAGTGGGACACATGATTGATCGTAATTCGATTAGTTAGTCGTGTGTAAGACGGTTTAGATCGGTTTTGGTTGTAATTGGGGTTGTGTTAAAGTTGGGAAGTTGTAGGTAGTTTGTTTGTGTGGGAAAGTTTAGCGAAAATCGTGGGGGTAATGAAGTTGTGTTGTGTGATTTATAGACAGGTAGGAGAGAGATATGTGGGGTCCATTGGTTGGTTGGATATTATTTTTTCTGCCACGTTTGTGTGACGTGGAAATGTTGTTATAAACTTATTACTAATCTGGTTATTTATTGTCTTATTTCATTTTAGGGCGTCGCAATCAGTTGTTGTCATTTTTATTTTAAGAATGAACTTGATGAATAATTTGATCATTCACACTCAATTTGTTTCACTTGTCATTTAGTAATTAGTCATCTCTCATTTTCTTATATTTGTGCTAAAATCAGAGAATAACAATTGACCAGGACGGAGTGAGTACAACTTTAGTGGTAGGCTAAATTTACATTTTTTTTTATGTAACTTTTATTGTCGAGTAAGTGAAAATATACAAAAGAGACATATTTGTATAATTTCCCTGATCGATTGGAAAAGTAATGAGATGCCTTTCCTCCTTTTTTTTCCCCACAAATTCTCGTTTGTAACGGGATCCGAGACAAGCTTGTAAGTGGAAGAGGTAAGTAGGAGTTACCCTTTGTCTCACGTTTTTTTTTCTTTCTCTTAATGAGTTCAACTGTACTTTTATTCAAGTATAGACATATATAATGATCGATTCACCCATATAACACACTGGAATGAAAAGAAAAACACAATGGAGAACAACAACAACAACAACAACAAATAAAATATCGGTTTTTCTAACGTGTACTCTAAAAATACACGATAAGAAGGTAATTAGAGAAAGATTCTTAAGAATGTATCATAAGAAATCTAGTATACATACAAATATTTATCATAGTTAATTAATATAAACAACCCTAGGAAAATTAAAGGATCCCCTAAAAGAAAACACAAATTCTCATTTGTGACGGCTGATATTCGTTACAAGCTTGTGACGGGTAAAATAAAACTCAAATGGCTTAATAAAACAAATCATTTGTAATTCTCTATGCACTTTAATTGTTGTTTTATCTACCTATGTGGGTAATATTTGACCCGACACAAGCTTGTGATGGATAAGGGAGATTTATTGAAAAGAAAAGGGAGAATGAATGGGTAGCATACTTGAGTACGAGCATTAGACATTTAGACTAAAGACCATTGTTATGTTTTGCCTAGTCAATTCGCCATGCCTTTTTTCGCTAGATACTTAGACCATCCCCAAGCAAGGTCAATTGCTTGGTCATGACCTTGCTTGGGTCATGCTAATTGTAATTAGGGGGTATTAGAATTGACCCAAGGGAAGGAGAGCCACAAATTGACTCAAGTGGAAGCAAATTGACCTTTTAATTGACCCAATATGTGTTACAATGTGGTTGGTTTACATCATTAAAAAAATAATAATGGGTTGGCAAATGTATTAAATGGAGATAAATGATTGGGTTATTGACCTAGGTCGTGACTTTCTGCTTGGGAGGGTTTAAGTGGGTCAAGGACAATAAGGGGGGATTAAGGCCTAATATGCAATTGACCCGATTAACTTGACTTGTTGCTTGGGGATGGTCTTAAATTATGGAAAGAATACTTTTAGTAGAAAGTCTAATTTCGAGAGTCAATTTAGTAGAAATTTTGACGGGTCGAAAATAGATGGTGATAAAGCTGCTCTAGGTTATGCTATAAGAGATCATGATGGTAAAGTCGTTTTATTATGAGCTAAAAACTGCGGCTCTAATAGTATTCTTATTGCAGAAGTTCTCGCTTTAAAAGAAGGCATTTTAGCAGCTAAATACTTAGGAATCTCAAAGTTAATTGTAGAAGGGGATAATTTATGTGTTATCAACTCAATCCGTAGTACTTGCCAATTCCTTGGGAAATATCTAGTATCATCAAGGATGTAAAATTGGATCTTCAGTTTTTCGATGAAGTGATAATTAAACATTACTTTCGTGAAGCCAACAAAGTTGCCGACTTTATGGCTTCTATTGGACATTCTTGTCCAACTCTTTCGAGGTGGTTTGAAAGCCGGTAGCTTCAACTTACCTCTATCATTCGAAAGGATGAGATAGGTTGGTCCTACCTTAGGGGATCAATCTAGTTTTATTACCTAAAAAAAAAAAAAAAAATTGGTCATCCGATCTCTGTAATAGGGTTAGGAAAACTAGAAGGGATGCTCGTTTTACTTGAAAAATAAAACTTTTTTAAGTAAAATATTTTGAGATATTCTCTTTAATTTTTCTTATGCATTACTCGTTTACTCCCAACAAAATTTATGCCCTTCCAGAGTTCGAGGCTTCAAATTCTTATTGTAATCATTAAACCAACCTCTATTTTTTTTTTTTTTAATTCTGTTACCTCCCTTTTTCTTATATGTTACCTATCTTTCTCGTTTAAGGGCAATTGACCCGTCTTATATCATACTTCCTTCGGCTTGTTAACTATTCCTCCTATTCCATAAGAAGAAGCAATATACGGAGTATATACCATCAGTAAGAAAAATAATTCGTAATTAGGAAAAACTACTAAATAATACTCCTATAAATCAAATTTGTTTTGTTTATAACCAGTCAACTAAGTATTACTCAATACTTTTTCATAAAAGAGTTGATCGCACGTAACTGAATCACTATTCAGAGTTTTAAAGGATACATATCAAAAGTTTAGACGATGAACTAATATTTATAATAGCGTAATATAATATTGGAAAATCAAAAGTTTCTTTAAAATTTTATTACTAGTATTGGTGTCCGATTACGCCCGAGCTATCTCTATTTACCATTAAAATTTATTTTCAATTAAATAAAATTACTTTAAAGTTGCATAACTCATAAATTTATCTCTAATATTTTTTTCATGTCATATCTTAAAATTAGGATGATGAATTATGAAACAAATTCACTACTTCTGTTATTAATATTTTACTTATTTCGATTAGTTAGTTAATTGTTCGTATATGCTTTCTTTTGTTGTTAGTATTGTTACTTTTATTACCTCCGTTATTAGTACGTTTAATTACTTTCACTACTCCCGCCGTAATTATTGTTATTTTCACTACTCCTGCCGTAATTATTATTACTTTCACTACTCCCGCCGTAATTATTGTTACTTTCACTACTGCCCCATGAATATTGATAATTTCACTACTCCCCTTGTTGCTTCTATTACTTTCACTATTCCCCTTGCTAATATTGTTACTTTGACTATTCAGATGAGTGATTACTAACATATTATTATATCCAATGTTAGTACAATTATTTTCACTACTAACATAATTTCTTTTACTATTTAGCCGTACAACTTTAAAAGGTTATATATTTATATAAATATATTACATATATACATTAAATCAAATCGAAATAATTATAAAATATTATATCTTATGGAAATATAACTTGATTTATTTACCTTTTAATAGTTTCCATAATACAACTTACTTATATTATATTTGTGTATATTAAATAATTGTATAATTATATGTGATACTAATTAATAACATAAATGAGACATGTGTATTTTAAGAAAAATCACCATATTTTGATATTCTCTAAATTTATACTTCAACCAAAACTATATAATATTTACTTTGAAGTTCCTTGGTCGGGTTCATCACACAATGCTATCAATTTTAAACTATATAGTATAATTAATTTATATAAATTTATATAATTACATTGAATTTCCTTGATTTCAGAATTATATATAAATATTGATGATATAATATTGATATATAGTATTAATTGATTAGACCTTCATTTTATCCAACTAGAAAACGATGACAATTGCAATATCCAATTTGACGTTAGCTTTGATCTTTTGCAATGTTCCTCCAAGAATAATCTTTTCAACATAGACCGGTTTTTTTTAGAGATAAACATATTCATTTTAAGATTAAAACAGGTTAAATAAATCAACGTGATTAGATATGACAAATTATTATACAAGTCCCTATAAACTTTTTTCTTTATCCTATTTTTTCTTCAACGTGTTTTAAATTCAAAATGAATATATACTCATGTTAAATAAGAATTTGTGTTTACTCACATTTTGAGTTTTGAATTTTGAGACACATTACATGAGATTGTCCGACGTGTAATAAAAAATGGAAAATGGGTTAGCGTTATCGGGTGACACTCAATCTCGACACTATCCTCTCACAATTAATAAGTGGGGATCTCAACAAGAATGGATGCATCACATGCAATAAGTAGAGATTCCAATAATAAGGGCTATATGTGAGAGGCTAACGTCGAGATTGAGCGTCACCCGATATTATCCTATCAGTATTAATAAAAAAATAGGGTTAAATGTAACGCAAGGGGGCAGATATTTAGTATCATGTTGGGAAAATCCGACTCTTGGAATTGAGGAACGTCGGATATATGTATCGTAAAAGTCACAAAGATTATCCTACGTGTCTTTTTCAAGCTAATCCTTTTTTACAAATAAGCATGCCACGTAGTATTTGTTTATTAATTATTATGGATTATGGATAAACCACCCAGCATCTTGGTGACACGTGGTACTTATTACCAACACTAAAAAAGTGGAATGCCAATATTAATAAAAAAATAAAAGCGTCTCGCTTTTGACGGACACATGTTCATCACAACTTGAAGATGAATAATGTCTCTCTCACAATAAGGTAAGTGGGAGGGTAAGTGGAGGAGAAATAGAGCAACCTATGGATAGTGCCACTTCCATATTATGAGAGGGTACTATCCGTATTCAGTTTGTGATGAATAGTGACCGTCTTCAATGAGAATTTGTAAAAAAATATACTTCTCCCATATTATTGTAACTTTTCCACTTTAATAAAATACTCATACATATTATTATATTAAATACATAATAAAATTAAAATGGATGGAAATAAATATTATTTTATCATTTATTGGGACTTTAATAAATAAACAGTAGGTCTCGTGAGAGACCGTCTTTCACTAAGAGACATAATAGGAAAATAGAAAAAGTAGTGGGTCCCTCACCCCATCATGTGACCGTCTCTCAGAAGTTTTTGTGATAAATAAAAGGGTTACTTTTTATATTTTGGGAATTTTTTAATGGACGACATATTTCGGCTTACTCACCTTCTTAAGTTCTTATAATAACAGTTACCTTTGTTCTTTTGAACTTTAAATGTTTTGAACATTTCTAAATTAAACTTTTAAGTTCTAAACTCTTATGTACTGAATTTATAAGATCTGAACTAAACAACTAAACTGATAGAATAATGAGAAAGAATTGAACTAAACGGATAAAATTTGAAATTTTTTGAGCATAACTTACTTGACTTTTCACCCCTATTGAGTTTAGTTCTTAACTTTGTCAGTGCACTTGTCTTTATTTGAATATTAGTTAGGGTGTAAGACGGTCTCACATTGTGAGAAGGTCCCGTTATATAAAAAGATAACCCATTTATTAGCTAATGTAGAGTACCTTTTTTTTTGGAAAATCATAAATACAGCCCTTAGGGCTGTATTTAAGGGATCAGAAAAGGAAAGAAAAACTTAAATCAAACATTAATGACATCAATTTACGCGTAATTGTGTCATAAATTCTTAATTTAATTCCATTTTCAGCCCTAATCATTACCTTTTTTTTTTTTACTCCATCCATTTAATTCATCTACCTAAGTGTATATGGTATAAATACATACTCTCTCAATCTCGGTCAATTATTGTCCTTTAATTTTGGCACAAAATATTAAAGAACGAGAAGGGAGTTAACTATTAGATGACTAGTGGATCAAATTGAGTGTGAAAGATCAAATTACTCATCAAATGCATTTCTAAAATAGAAGGACCGACAATTAACCGAGATGCCCCAGAATAAAATAGGACAGCAAACCTAGACCGAGTATTTAGCATCAAAGCGTCTTGTTTGTGACGGCAACTCTCCGTCACAAGCTGAAGACGGATAGTGTCTCTCCCACAATAAGACAGGTGGGGCAAATAGAGCATCCAATGGTTCATGTCACATGCATATTGTGATAGGGGCACTATCCGTCTTCAGCTTGTGACGGATAATGTCCGTCGATGCGAATTTGTGATTTAGCATAGGAATCCGACTCTTCAATTGAACCATATGGCGATACATGGTGAGCCATATTAACATTGTTCAAAAATCACTTACTCCATGGACCATTTTGCAAGTAGGTCTAAATTTTGTGTACTTTTTTAGTGGAAAAAGTGCATATAATGTCGTCCTTTGGGATAAGATCAAGTTTAAATAATTCAAAGCCATATAAATTATTATAAATTATGATCAAAAGGGTAATTTGAGAGCAACTTAAATGTTAAATTAAAGGGTAAAAGCTACTAAATTTGTTTGGTTGCAATAAAATATTTGTTCTTTTTGGCAAACACATCAAAAATATACATAAAATTATAAAATTAGGTATCAGAGGAGTAGTCACTAAATTGATTTATTCCTCGGAAAATTGTTTAAATAATTTGTAGCACGTCCTATACTAAGAAAGACGATATCTAGTTGCTGCTAATTATTTTTAATCAAGTACTAAAGTGTCAACAACCAATATTCTAAAAAGTTGTGTGACGGGATTTTTCGTTAATAATTGTGATTTGTGAGTAATAAAATATAAATTAGTTTTATCGTAATAGATAGTAAAGACTAGGAGTGTTAATGTACAACAGGTCACCTAACGTCTCTTCATATCGTACCAATTTTTATTTTTATTTTATTTTTTATTTTTTTACAGAAAGCAAAAGGGTAATTATCGTACCAATATTTGCTACCCGTATATTTATACTATTCATATGACTCACTTTATAATCAAATTATAAGTTTCCAACTTTCCCATAAATTTTTATTGATTATGTTGCTCATTTTATAATCAAATTAAATTATAAGTTTTCAACTCAAATGTTAGTTAACTTTTTAGGTAAGTTTAATTTTACAACTCAAATTTATGTGTCTATGGTTTGGGTGTTCAGGGTTATAAGGTGGACCGAGAATTGGACCATATTAATATTGGTCCGGTCCGATTTGAACCATTAAAATGCGTAAACAGGACTGGACCAGACTAAATGGACTAAAGTGGACCAAATATTATTGTCATTGACATGTTTTAGTTTATAAAACTAGGTTCGTGACCCGTGAAATTCACGGGTTTATCTGTTTTAGTTTTGTTATTTTTATCGTATTGTTTATATTTGTCTGAGCAATTAGTTGATCTATTTAAAANTGAAATTCACGGGTTTATCTGTTTTAGTTTTGTTATTTTTATCGTATTGTTTATATTTGTCTGAGCAATTAGTTGATCTATTTAAAAAATATAGTTTTGAAATACATAAAAACTTAGTTTGTTAATGCCTTGTTTCTTTGACAACTTTGATTTATTTTCAAAACTATATATTATACTTTGGTTGTTATTTTGATTAATATACTAAAAATATGTGGCTTTAAAAAAAATACCTCCAATGAGCCCAGTAATTCATGACACCCATGTAAAAAAAAGTTAAATGCTTAAGGTTGCCTTTTAATTAGATTTTATAGATTTTGTACTAAATTTTCTATGTGAAAGCTTGAACGTCCATTTGTCATATAGGTAAATAAAGTTAGTAACCGAAGACGAAAGGGCAAATTAATACATAATGTTGAATTATTTCCTCTTTTTTTTCCTTTCTTTTTTTGAGCATGATAAATTTCAAAATGTAAGGAGCTTAAAACATATAGAATTATAGGGCTTTTTATCTTCTTAATATTTTAATTATCATAAATCATATTTTCTTATAGTAGCATAGTTATGAAGTTTAATACGAAGTAACTGCTAGTCTTATTATATCATCTATATCAATTTATCAAAAATCCTAAATTTTTAAATTTTGCATAAATGATAAAATAAGTTAAATAGTAGCCTACCACAAATCTCGTTGCAATCTCATTATGTGTTATAAGACATATACATTAGATAATATGACATGTATGCATAACTATTAGACAATAATTTACATTTAGCCATTATCCATGTCAATAAGATTTTTTTGTCCAACTTGTTAATAAGATTGAGATCCTCGCAATTCTAATTT
>VHZZ01000075.1:175802-187495 GCA_009801015.1 Silene noctiflora | reverse complement strand
ATTATAATTATGTGAAATTTATTTGTTGCTTAAAATATTCTAACAATAAACGTAGAAATTTAAAATTTAGTATGAATTTTTATTTTTAGTTGTTGTTTAATTTATTCCGAAACTAAAAAGACCAAAGTTTAATGTTTGTTATGCTATTTGCATTTAATGTTTCAGATTTTTTTTTCAATTTATTTTCCTTTTTAAATAAAAAATAATGATGTGGCTTTGTAGGATTGGTGACGTGGAATTTTGGTAATGCAAGGTGGCATTTAGTAATGCTAGGTGACATTTAGTTCATGTCTATGTGCCTTTTAATAATATTTATAGATTAGAATTCAAGAACTTCGTAACGATCAAAATAAGCAACATAATTTTTTTAATAGATTTAAATACATAATTACACATCTTATAATACGTGTAAATAAAGTAGAAAATAAAATTAGTAATATTAAAAATTTAAAAATTCTTCTTTTATAACTTCGGCCCATGGTCCGGTCCGCGGTCCATTCGGTTTGGTTCAGGACCGAACCGAAGTCCTAAGTAGAGTAAATAGGTGGACCGTGGACCGAACTAAATAAATTTCGGCCCGATTTTGTTCGGACCAAATGATCCGGTCAAGTCTGGTCTTTAGTCCGGACCACTGAGTGAACAACGCTATCTATGGTTACATGGCTTTTGTGTGGTTAAGCTATGGGCTTAACAAACAATCTGTTTAGCAGTTAGTCTTTCCTAAGACGGAGATATTCATCTTAAAAAAAAACAGGTTAAATATCATCTAACATGGTAACATGGGTATATACGACGTGTTTAGAGAGTCTACGTACAAAGGTTTTTGACACCAAGAGTCCATCACGAGTGACTGGGTTTCAAACCAAATCGCTTATCTTGGGTTTAACATTGAATTTCTAGCTTAACCACACAAAAATCCATGTAACCATAGCTCCATAAGCCCATAACTTAACGGATTTTGAATTTTTTTTAGGGATTTTCTATGGGGTCATACTCATTCATGGACATGATTTACTCAATCATGAACATAAATGACCATTATACCCTTGTCATTTCTACTCTCATTTTCCATTTTGTTTCGTAATCTTTAAATCCTCTCAACTCCATCCAACAAGCCACCGCACCTTCCATACTACTGGACCCTCGACACCGATGATACTAACGGACTAGTCGCACCGACGATACTATTTGACCACCCCTCACCAACCGAACCATCCTCCATTAGTACCGCAAGCCATATTAGATTGTTGACCGCATAGGTGTTGCCGTGTTGGACTGTTGGTTCCTAACAAAGCTGCATGATCGGACGAATATCGTAACCAACAGCCACATGACAATAGTTTCAAACCCTAATTAAATTAGTCTAAAAATTAATTTAATCACCCTAATTGGATGTAACATAGTTATTAAATTAATAAATTATATTTTTTACTTGATTGACATCAGAGTTAGCATCAATAATCGAGTAATTTGACGGATTTGATTAGTTTTGTGGTTAGAGAACTAGAGAGAGTTTGTTGATTTTGTTTTTTTTGGGAGGGTAATGTATCGAAAACTAATGACAAAAAGTCCATGAAAGAGTAATGTTTGTGCATGAAAAAGCAACTGCATTTCTACGGTGTACCCCGTGTTTTCCCGAATTCTATCATATACCCTTGATTTTGAAGAAACATCTCATATACCCCTAAACTCCTATATTAGTTCCTATTATACCCCCAAGTAACCAAGTTCATGTTTTTTAATGGTTAAACAATGTTACAAAAATTGTGCATAGATGAGTAAATAAGGTTTATATTGATTGTTCTGCATATTCTAGATGAGTAATCAACTAAAATCGTCCAAATATAATATTTAAAATTGTAAAATTTTAGCATTTAGGGTATTTGTAAAACAATTTAGTGAGTTTAGGGGTATTATGTGTGATTTTGATTTTTGAAAAGGCGGGGTATATTGTAGAATTCGGAAAAATACAGGGGTACATTGTAGAAAAACCTTTTTTTTATCAAGATTTGTTATAGGATCATTCATCTAAGAGATTATACATTCAGAGCTAGGTTTGGATGTAAATCGTCCATGTTCAGGCCTACGTTTGGACGTGTATGTTTCACGTCCGGAATTTCTGCACCGTTGCATTTTCATAAAATAGCTATATCTACTTTGTTTCTTGTCTGTTTAGGGCGTATGACCTACCATTAAAATCGTAAGATGATAAGCTATCACTCCCACTTGGAATTATTTCAATATCATGTCTATAACTTAAGTTATGATCGTTTAAAGTTGACCGTTACTTAATATCGATTCGTTTGATGTTGATTCGTTTTAAGTCGATTAGTTACATTGACATGATTAGTAAACGTTTGATTTTTTAAAAAACCAATTCGTTTTACGTTGATTAGTTTAGTGTTATTTCACTTTATAATTCATTGTTTTGATTTTAGATAAAAAACAAATCATTTTTCGTCGATTAGTTTAACGTTTCCGATTCGTGGAATTTAAGGTTCCATTCAATTGTTTGTTATTCGATATTAGTTGTTAGTTTGGATTTGTCTATTAAATTGTTTGTCGATAGTTTGATTAAAATGTTTGGGTTAGAAGGGGCAAATTAGAAAATCTATTACATATTGCTGATGTTATTTAGTAATTTGTCGACTTCAAATAACAATTTCGTTTATACTTCGTATATAATACTCAAACTACACCTTTTACATCGCCAAAATTGCATAAATCAAGCTCAAATCGGTCATCTGGCCCTAAAGTAATGAAGTGCAACTCAACCCAAATACGGAGTATTACAACTCAAAGTTGACGTGTGTACCCAAAGATGTCTCGTTTTCAAAATGCAACATCGTAAATTGACCAAAATCAAAACAAATAATAAAAACAAACAATATATATATCTTTTTTTTTTAAAAAAAAATTGGGATCGAAACTAAAACAAAGTGACGCGAGTAAATCGAGCCTAAAATTGACTCATGTCTCGTAGAGACTTCCCCCACACCAAATTCATCTCTATCTATATGCAAAATTAAATGTTAACTCCACATAAACCTGGTAAAAGTAACCCGACTCGAAATCCGAAATGACCTGAAAACCTTACCTGAACTTTCATGACCCGTAACTGACTCACCCGAAAATTACCCGTTCTGAAACCACCCAACCCGAAAATGGCCCGATAAAACATAACTCTAATTGAACCGAAAAGATTTGAAATTGCGTTTTCTCTCTTATTCATTGACCCGAGAATGACCCGACCAAAAACATAACCCGACCCGTCTGACCCGAAACCGACCCGGCTAACAAACCCAAAAATAGACCCAAAACCCGAAATTAGCGAAAGACCCGAACCCGACCCGTTGACCCGATTTGCCAGGTCTAAATTGTCCGCACACCGAGATGACCCGTTTGCTTACAACTCTACTAGCAATCACAAATTCACAATCCTAAATTCCTAATTACCAAAGCATACCATTTTGTATCCAACACAGTTACACGGGTTACACCAACGTATTATTATCTGCGAACCATTGATTGCAACTAGCAAGTAACCCCGTCAGTGTAAGATTCAAGTGTGTTGAGCTGTGCCCACCAACTGTTCGACGAAATGCCTAGCTGAAACTCTACGTCAAATTCTTAAACTTTGTACCTTATGGTTTATGGGTTTTTTGTTGATTTGTTCAAAAGTTCATTTATTGGTTGAAATTGAGTGAAATTTGAGTGTGATGATATGGATTTAATGAGCCAATCTCTTCCAATTTTTAGTTTTTCGACGACGAAGTATAGTTATGGTGTTTCTGTAAAACCTTGTTTGGTATTTGGCGCGCATCAAAGATTCAAATTTGTATCTTTGTGTTCAAATTCTTCATCTTCCTCGTCTTCGCCTTTCTCGTCGTCCCCTGTATTCCTTCCTTCTCTTGAGGAAGAGGAAGAAAAAGAGCAAATTGAGGAGCTTTTTGATGACCCAATTTATAAAGTCTTGAAGTCTAGGACTTCAAACAAAGAAAGCGAGGCAGAAACCTGTTTTAAGTTGAGTGGGGAGGAAATTGAGCAGAAAATTGAAGTGGGTTTGGATGAAAGTTCAGAAGCTGTGGGTATTGTGGAGGAAATTGTTGGTATTGCGAGGAATTTAGACGAGAATTCGACACTGGGAGAGCATTTAGGGAGGTATGAAGGGAGGATAGGGGAGAAGGAATGTGTAGAGGTGTTGAGATTGATGATTGGGGAGGGTATGATGATGTCTTGCGTGTATTTGTATGAATGGATGGGGTTGCAGGAACCGTCGCTTGTTACTTCTAGAGCATGTATAATGCTGTTTCCTGCATTGGGGAAAGCTAGATTGGGTGAAAAGCTAATGATTTTGTGGAAGAATTTGCCTAATACTTGGGAGTTTAAGGATGTTCATGTTTATAATGCTGCAATGTTGGGGCTACTATCCAGTGGGAGGTACGATATTGCTTCTGTTTTCGTTGCTCTTGAAACTATAACTGCAAAAATGAAGTGATTAAAGCATTGGATAAGTAATTATGATGTTCGTTTGATGCGTAGTATACTAGAAGAGGATGAATTATTATAACCTATTATTTCATGTCTAAAAGGTTAGTGTTGCTATTAAAGAGTGATAGTCATGTAGAAATGACGGTAGTTTAGAAGCATTTCCATTGTTACACGCGTTTTCAAGATCATAATTGTATTGTTTAGTCTCTTCTGAAACCTAGATCTTCACAGGAGAAGCAAGAATGAGATATCACATTTGTAAAGAAACCGGGGATTTGCATGTAGTTTGGCATAGAAGGATAAAATATATCAGGTCAGCTAAAATATGTTCACCGAGTCCCAGGAGGAAAGACCATAAATGTTGTGGAGAGTCTTTCTTGTTCATCTGTTTTACTTTATTATCAAGTCTCCGAATTTCTGGTTGCAAGCTATCCACAATTCCTCATTCCTTACCCTCTGCTTCTGATATAATTATGCTTATGCACGGCTGTGTTCTTGTGAGTCTACGATACTGAGTGGATTGTTCTACTTTAAAATTTAGAAACCCACCTGTACCTTAGTTTATACTTTGTACAAAACCGACACGTGAATAGATAGCTCGAGACTTTAGGTGGCTTCCATGCACAAGAAGTGTATGCTCTCTGATTCCCTTGTTATGGGTTTCGTCGTCTGTGGCATCTGTTTGGGATGGCTATTGAGGTTTCATGAAAGGATGAGTAGGCTTAGCGAGTGGATGTTAGTAAGAGACTGTCATCTCATTTTTTACGGTAACACATTGAAATGTTGTACTCAATTCACATGCCAAATGTGTAATTTTGTAAGTCTGGCAGACCATAAAACCTCCTGCGTAATCAAATGAAAATCAGTCAGTGAATAATGGTATTTATGAAGGTGGTCCAAAACTCATAAGCGTCAAAAACCGGCCTTGTGCCTCCCTTTAGCTTTACACCAAAAAGAAAAGCAATTAGTCTTGTGTGAGATGATTCTAAGCATACAATCAAGCCATTAATCCTAATATCAAATGCGGATACAATATTAAATGGCTGAGATTGTATGCATACAACCGTCTCATGTGAGTTTTTATAAGAAAATCATGACACATGCAAATAGGGGAACCAACTAACCAAGTGACGGGTCTCATGATCAAGCCTTCTGATGCAATGGTGGTTTATTGAAGGTACAATGACGCTATGACGGTGTACGAGGCCATGGAGTCGAATAATATTCTTCCGGATTGCGTGACTAGTTCTGTGATTATAACTGTCATGAGAAAACAGGGTAGAAGTGCTAAAGATGTGTGGGAGTTCTTTGAAAGAATGAATAGAAAAGGAGTCAAATGGAGTATAGAGGTCGTAGGAGCTGTGATAAAATCATTCTGTGACGAGGGACTTCTTAAACAAGCTCTTATCATTCAAGCAGAAATGCAGAAGAAAGGGATCTCCTCGAATACTGTTATATATAACATACTTATGGATGGCTATTGTAAGACCAACCAGCTGGAAGAAGCGGAAGCCCTCTTTGTTGAGATGAAGAACAAAAGGCTTTCACCTTCTACCACCACCTACAACATTCTGATGGATGCATATAGTAAAAGGATGCAGCCTGATATAGTCGAGAAAATTCTCCGGGAAATGCTGGATTCCGGAATAAAGCCAAATGTTAAATCATACACGAGCCTTATAAGTGCGTATGGAAAGCAGAAGAGTATGAGTGACTTGGCTGCTGATGCGTTCCTGAGAATGAGAAAAGCGGGCATAAAACCGAATTCTCATTCATATACCACTCTAATCCACGCTTATTCTATTGGTGGGTGGCATGAAAAAGCATACAAAGCCTTTGAGAACATGCAGAGGGAAGAAATCAAACCCACCATAGAGACATATACGACCCTTCTCGATGCATTTAGGCGGGCTGGAGATGCTGAGACACTGATGAAGCTTTGGAAAGCCATGATTCGGGAAAATATTGAAGGAACTAGAGTGACTTTTACCATTCTTCTTGATGGATTTGCAAAGCAGGTATCATGTGTTAGAAACTTAATCCTGTTAACATTCTTTTGTGCAAATTTCGTATGGCACGGTCTTAAGACTAATTTATTGTGAGACCACTTTACTCAAAAATTCGAATGCCCTATTATGCTCTTTTATTTCTGACAGTTAAACCTTTTAGCTATGAACCATTTTCATGATATAAATGACCATTTGATCGCTAGCACAAATCGCTTACCTAACATTTATTTCAGGCTTTCTTATCACAATCTCGCATCATATTTTAATACAGGGACGCTACGCTGAAGCACGAGATGTGATTTTTGAATTTAGGAAACTTGGTTACGAGCCAACTGTTATGACTTATAATATGCTGATAAACGCATACGGTAGAGGAGGGCAAGAACTGAAGATCCCACAGCTGGTAGAGGAGATGGCGGCTCTCAATCTAAAACCCGATTCCATTACATATAGCACAATTATATATGCCTTTGTGCGTGTTCGTGATTTCAAAAGGGCTTTTTATTACCATAAGCGAATGGTGAAGGATAAACAATTGCCAGACCTAGAATCCTATCGAAAATTGAGAGGGATATTGGATGCCGAAGCTTCTATTAAAAACAACAGGGACAAGAATGCCATACTTGGTATTGTTAAGAGCAAGTTTGATTTGCTTAAAAAGAAAGGTAAGAAAGACGAGTTCTGGAAAAACAAGAAGAAGCGAGGAGTATATAACAACTCAGCTCCGGCACGATGATGAAGTTGCTCTTTGCATGAAACCCATCTCTCAGTTGTCAGGGAGCTGTAGGGTATGGTTCCATATGTTTAGTATAACTGTGTAAAAACTTACTCTGTAATTATGCTTTGATGTTACATGAAATGTTTAAAGTCTACTGAAGCTGTAAATTGAGTGAAAGATTACTCCCTTCGTCCCGGCCATTTTTTGTCCTTTGGTTTTAGCATAAAGATCAAAGAAAAAGGAGGGGGTCAATTATAAGATGATAAGCGGACCAAATTGAGTAAGCCACCTTAAAATGGAATAGAACAACAAATGACTGGGACGGAGGGAATATAAATCATAGAGAGACAGACCGGTGAGTTAGAGAGGAAGAAGATTCTTCTCGGCTTCTCTGTTTGTATAGCTCGCCTCGATTTGTCTACTTATTGACGGATATACAGAATGATGATCATTTTACCAATTACAAACTCCGCACACAGCACGACCTGACCCGCTATATGGAGCCCAAAATTCACCGGTTCGACTAGCTTGCATGCTAGTCCAATAAAACAGGCTTCCCATCGGGGCCTAAGTCTTCCAGTTTAGGTCCAAGCCCACCTTAAAAAAAAAAAACTTATTTGGGTTGGGTTTTTGCCAAACATATATGAATCCAGCACCTAGTCATCCCGCGCCCTCCTTATGGTAGGACTCGAGATACTCTATCACATTTCAACCATGGGTCGTAGCTGACCGGATCCGCACTAGCCTGAGTCAATGAACACCTCTACTCCACAACAGGGGTAGTCAAACGGACAGGCCGGATCAGACATGGCTAGGCGGACCCAGAACCGAACCCATAATAAGGGTGCAGGTCGGGTCAGACCTAGTGGGAGTGGACCCGAAACCAGCCCAAGATAGGTTTGAGGGGCATGCCGAGGCCAGGTCTGGCTACATTTTCTGGACCCGAAATTGACTCGAAATAGGGGATAGGTCGAGCCGAGCTGCACACAGTCAAACACCATTAGACCAAGGACACATCCGTCAATTCACACCCCATAGGCCCATACCCTCACCCCCCACACACAGAAAGCCTAGTGTAGCAAACCCACAGGAAGCACTACAATACAATCCACCACTCCAAAAACAAGATCTCCCAAAAAAAAAAAAAAAAAAAAAAAAAAAACGCCACGTGGAGGTCATATCATTCAACACCCCTATCCAAAACAATAAAAATAATATAAAAAAAACCTCGTCTATCTAATCTAAAAGACCTAATGATGACGTGTCCATCTTAAAGTCACAGCCTCCATATAAATACCCCTCACTTTTCCTTCATTTCTTTTCCCCCTTTTTTTCTCTCCATCCTCATCTTCAACCGTCTTTTCTCAACTAAAAAACAAAAACAAAAACAAAAAGGAAAAATCGTAAATCGGAAATTAATCAGTTTTTCCCCAATTTTCTAGGTTTTCCGATTTTGCAAATTTCAATCATTTGATTTAGAGATTATATACATTTGCGGTTTGTTTTTTGTATTATTTTTCTGTCTTGGCTCGAGATCCGGGCCAAGTACAGAAATTATTTCGGAGATTTGATTGTCGGAGCTAGGGTTAGGTTTACGGTTAGGTTGTTGATCTTGATTAGATTGAAGTTCGGAAGTTTTCATCGCCGAAGTTGAGGTAAAGATCGGTTTGATTATTTGATTTCCGCAACATTTTTAGTGATTAATTTGATTTTTGATGCGATTGAGTTGATTTTATAGATGCAATATGATTCATCGGCAAGTATAGATATAGTATATTACTTGATGAATTTATGTATGTTGCATTTTTGCTATTAGTTCAAGATTGTGTGATTTCTTTCAGCAGAAATTATTGTGTAAAACCACTCTAACGGCTTAGTATTGCTTGTGCACGTCATGACTCGTAGAATATGACCGTCTTAGAGTGTGTGAGACGGCTCTTTTATTGGTTGAACACTCGTATATTACGAGTACTATTAAGAAACGAGTCATACTGAAGAGATCTTAGCGTAGTTGTGAAGAGTGAAGACGGAGGTTTTGTGATAATAGATTAGTAGGTCAGAGGTTCAGAACCCCCTCCGCCCATTTGACACTAAAAAAATTACATAAAAGTCTCACCAAGATACTCAAAAATTATTCAACGGTTTTAGGTGTACAAATGTATTATATGCTAGTTACTGTATTTCTTGGTTTATTATATGGATTTTCTTGATTGTAGACTTCATTGGTTAAGATTGATGTATGCACGGTTGATTTATTTTTCTGGTGAATTTGTGTATTAATTGGTTGATAAAGATTGAAGTGGAAGGGAGATATTAGAGAGGTTAGTTGATTAGGGTTTTGGTTGGTTTTGGTATGTGTTAATGTTGATATCCGGTGTTTTAGGGTTTAAGTCGGTTGATTTGGAGAGATGGCGTCAAAGGAGGGATTCTTGACAGAACAGCAGAGGGAGGTGATGAAGATGGCAAGTCTAACTGTAGAGAATGCGGCCCCGGTTCCTTCAAAGTGTTTGTCGTCGTCACCGAAAGGAACGTCCATTTTAGCCGGTGACAACAATCATGGTAAATGTGGTGGTGGTGGTGGTGGTGGTGGAGGAAAGGCACCATCTGTGAAGCATACACGTCGAACACATTCGGGGAAGTCCATCAAAGTTAAGAAGGGTGAGTATCATTTCTCATTACTTTGTGTATTGTAATCTATAGGTTTGTTGGCCTGGATTGAAGTGCACCATGTATACTTGTAACCGCTTTTGTTGTTTATTAAAATATCTCGGATTTTGTATGTTTTGGAGTGCTTCTTCCTTAGTTGAGTTTTGTAACTATATTCCATCAGCCACTTAAAATTGTGGATACGTAACAATATTGGCATGTTTTTTTGGTGAATAATTCAATTATGTGGTATATTCATAAATCTCATATTATGCTATTCGAACATGATTTGGTAGTGACTTTATGATTTCGGTTTTATCACTACTCGGGAAATTCTCCCAAGCTCTTGTTAGAAATAATTTCTTTAAATGGTGAGTGATGACCGTAAAGGCCTATCAAAATCAGCGACATGGTTTTATAATATGAGCAACTGGAGATATTGGTTAGCAAAACAGAATAGGCACATCTAGTTGACCCAGTCATGGCATTTTGTCTGGCTGTTCCCCGAGAAGTCCGCATTAGCATTGGTCTGGCTGTGGTACATTGATAGTTTGATACCTCAAGTTATTGGTTTTATTAGTTATCTACAGAATAAGATTTTCTAGAGTCTGAAATACGAGATACACAATTGTCAGCTTATGGTCAGGTCATGCTTGTGCGGAAATTTCTCTTCTGCAGATGTTTGCTGCATTTAAAATAACGGGAGGATATTGGTGATCTAGGTGTTCATAGCTGAACTTAGCTTGCTTTAGTTGATCCGCTCTCAACTGGTAGAGGTTACCTATTCTGTGTTATTCCTTTGAAAAGAAAATGAAACAAGGAGCAGGCTTTGGTAGTTTTAATTGCTGCAGTAAATTTTGAGTCTGTTTGGACCAAGAGTACTGAATCTTGGATTCCATTAGCTCACCAAAATAGCTGATATTTGATTTAATTCTTGGACGTAATTTTCATTGTTGGTTCTCCAAAAACAGCCTTTGCCTCTGTTTGCGTTGGTTACACCACTACTCATGGAGTCATGGAGCCCTTGAGGCACAGGGTAATATGGTTGTTTGATGTTCATATATGGGGCTGCTAAGCGATTTACTTATCTATCTGTTAAACCAAATATCGTTTACTGATCTTCGTGGTCATGATTTATGAGAAGAATTTGTGCGATTATTTATACTGTTTTTTTTTCTCTTGTTGATAGATTTTACTTGTGTTGATAACTAATATGACGCATTGTACATGACTGTTGCAGTTTGTGTATTAAGAACGTGCTTTTTACCTGCAAGATAAGGATCATCTTTACCTATGATACAATTTCCTCCTAGTAGGGATGTCCCATAGGCCATAGATGATTGCGTTTTGATATTGTAGGATATGTGGGATTGTGGCGTAGCTTTGACTGATTAGAAAACCTGTTGCATAGAAGTAATGAACGTGAAACTGGACAGAGTTATTTTCATCATGTACTGATATCCTGTGCTGAAGTAATGCTAGCGAATTCCAAATCAGTCTTTACCAAGGCTACATTGTTGCTGCTCTTTGTTGTCTGTGCCATCTGTACTTGTTGGATCCCGTTGTTTCACTTGTCAGGAAGAGCTCCTCAGTCATATGGGTTATCTCATTCTATACTATTTTGCTTGATATGCCAATACTCGTAATACTGTGATTGTTTGATTTCTGTTATGACAGTGCGATAACAAAATGTGATTCAAAGGGGGAAAATTAATACATAGATGATACAAGTAGAATTTTGGATATCTTTCAATGTGATTCTCTGGATTGTGCGTGAAGTAATATGAGCCTCATACTTGTTTACATTTTTTCTTGAAATTTTGTTGTGG
>VHZZ01000075.1:161992-172327 GCA_009801015.1 Silene noctiflora | reverse complement strand
CGCGGCTGACTAGTAAATGACCAGTGATGCCCCTTTTCACCCCCTCCCAACTTTAACATGGGCTGTATCTAGGTAGCACCAAAACGGACACGGACACTGACACGGACGCGTGACACGACATCCTATAAAATTTAGGACACGGGACACTTTACTTAAATTTAATAAAATATATATTTATAGTTAAAATTAACGTATCATTTTATTTTTGTAAATGTATTTGATATTAAATTTAAATAATTGAAGCTAAAATTTGACTTTGACTATAAGTAATTCTCATTTTCCACTCAAACCCGTCTTCTAATCAATCTTTTTCAGTCTTTCGACATCTCATTCCTCATTTATTGGTATCCGACACATTTAAGCGTGTCCGGCGTGAGGACGACTGATTAGAAGGAGTGTCCGGCCGTATACTTTGTGCATAATTGGATGACAGTGACTTGGTTGGTACACATCATTTGTGGATGTGATGAGATGAATAGATGATGCAACCAACCTATACCAATCACTGATATACCTTCTTCATCCAGACAGATTTCCCCCTCTGCAATTTTCTCTCCAAACTCGAAAACTCATATTTCGCCACCAGTTCCTGCAACAATGGCTTCAACAACATCCTCCCTATCGATCCCTGCCCCGAAAAACGGCCTTATCATCACCCCTTCCACAATCTCCCTTCTGGCAAAACCCAGCTCATTTCGCGTCAACTGTCACCAGTCCAACCCATCAACCAAACCGTCTCTTTCAGTGCTGAAAACAGTGGCCATACCAGGCAGTATTATTGCCACCCTGGTGTCTTCACCATGGGCCATGGCAGCAAAGCAGATCGCTGAGTCGCCCCAAGAAGATAACCGTGGTCTGGCCTTACTGTTACCTCTTGTACCAGCTGTTGGATGGGTGTTGTTCAACATTCTGCAACCTGCATTGAACCAGATTAACAAGATGAGGAACGAGAAGGCGGTTATATTTGGGCTTGGTGGGTTAGCTTTGTATTCTGCTTTGTATGTGCCGGTTGCATCTGCTGTCGAAGAGGCTGTTGAAGGCGAGGCTGCTGCTGCTGCTAATAACTCGGGTTTGCTCCCTTTTATCGTGGCAGGTGCAGTTGCTTTTGAGGTGATCTTGTTGAGTACTATGCAATCCAAGTATGAGGAGACAAAACATTGATTTGTGAATTTGTTGTTTTTGCTTAATTTTGATAGAATGTACCAAAAATAACTGATTCAAAATGTAATTTATAATCCGTGTTGAATTTAATTCTATTTTCTCCAATTTATATTTTAGTTCTTAGCTTTTCGATACAAAGTACTCCTCCGTAGTGATTGAATTTTTTGCCAAATTGGGTGTTTTTAACAAATTAATTAACGAAATAGGTGAACTTTGAAAGTATTCTCCAAAAATGGGTCCACGTAGGATCGGTTTGTACGAAGCTGTAGGGAGGGTTTAAATCGCCTAGCGGGGTGGCGACTTGACTCAAATCGCCTAGCGGGGTGACGACTTGATTCGCAGCCTTAACAAAACAGTCCCCCTACCTTTATTCATTCATTCATCTTAAAAAAAAAAAAAAAAAAATGCCAAGTCGCCCAGGGGGGTGGCGATTTGTCCCGACGTCGCCAAGCCCCATGGCAATCTTCTTTGAAATAGGATTTGGTAAGGCATAAAAGGGTTAAGTCGTCGTGGGAGTTGGCGACTGGAATACGAGCCGAGCTTCGGTGATGGCGTGGACCCATTTTGGGATATTACTTTCAAAGCTAACCTATTTCGTTGATTAATTTCTTAAAACCACCCATTTTGGCAAAAAATTCGTAGTAATTAGTATAATGATCTAGTCGATCACACATTTGAATATCGAAGGTGGTAATTAATGAGTTTCCATACAACTACCACAATACTAGATCATATGTCACTCGGACTCTTTTGATTCCCTTACGTACCTGCGTCTGATACTCGACATTTTTTTTTTTTTGGCAATTGATGCTCGACATTAGAATACTTTATTCTAAGCCAAAGTATATACGTTTTTCATTAAAATGGCCAAGTTTAATACTAAAATACCCAGTTATCCACTCATATTAGATACTTCTAAACGAGTCCGAGCAGTATAAGCCGGATCTTGATATACATGAATTTGTTATTAAAGATGAATGAAACGAGTAATACGGATAAAAAGTGGAAGGACTAGAAGATACTAATGCAGAGAATAATTTAAAGTGTGATGATTGTGGGGACATGTCCAACTGTTTTACCCCACCTTCCAAGCCTAAGGACCCTTAATTATAGGACTAATTAACATTTCACAATTAAATCTATTCTCAGTTGACCATTAACTTTATTTTATGCCAACTTGCCAAATTGCCAACCCAACAACCGACGTAAAATTGTTCAACAAGTCCTCCTTGACACGCACGTTATCCGTCTTAAGTTTCAGACTTAGAGAATTTGTGAAAAATGTATTTTATACTTAATTAGATTCCAGACAAGAAGTTAGAAGCGGACCCGTTTTGAACCATTTTAAACACCTTTTGATATAAAACGAAAATTTGGTATATTTAAATTAACCCAATTTAACACTGACATAAATCGAAACCGACAAGAGATAACCAGTAACATGATCATACCTAAATCAAACTTACAAACAAAACTCTTGTAGTTAACATAACATCATTATCATCATATAAAAACTCATGCCGATGAATTCATGTTATCATCGTTAATTCCCTTTTCGAAATAAACTAATAAAGTTAATCATCATCCAACCTGACATCTACACAACTAGAAAAAATCCGATCTGACCCGACCAACCCGACCCGACTGACTCGATTTCTATTAACCCATGGGCCATATCCACCCCTCTGGTTTTAGATCCCCTGCCAGAGAACTGACATCTACTTTTCCAAACTTACACAAAATTACAAATGGAAGCAGTTATTACCTTTATCTTGACGGCGCCCTTGTGAACGTATGTATACCTTCTATTTCTTCACATGCCCAACCACTTTCCTCTTCCTTTCCTCCCCATCTCTTCATTAATATTCCCAAATTCCGCTACCGGGGCTCAATTACCACTTCCGCGAATTCTAACAACAACAACAACAACAATACCGCAATGAAAATAACCGTATCCAATATTCCGAAACTACCCCTTTTATTCCTCCTCCTCCTAATCTCCCTCCTCTCCCTTACCTTCCTCTTCACCCCCCAACCCACTTCCCCAATCCGAACCAACCCAACCGGGCCCACCACAACCAATCCGGACCTCAAGATCCGACCCGGATACACCTCCTACGAAACATACCTAACCAAACAACTCAACAAAACCTTAAACCCGAAGCTACGTCAGGTCTGGACAACCCGAGACTGGGACCGTAAAATACGAGTTTTTACTCAATTCTTTCACAACCTCATCCAATCCAAAATCCTAACCAAGTCATCGAAATCACTTTGCGTTGGAGCGAGGGTCGGACAAGAAGTCGAAGCGCTTCGACAACTCGGTGTGGTCGACTCAGTTGGAATCGACCTGGTTCCGCATCCGCCATTGGTAATTCAAGGAGATTTTCATTATCAACCGTTTGAGAATGAAACGTTTGATTTCGAGTTTTCGAATGTGTTTGATCATGCGCTTTATCCGGAGAAATTTGTTTCGGAAATCGAACGTACGTTGAAGAATGGTGGCGTATGCGTGTTACATGTTTCGATAACGAAACGAGCTGATAAATATTCGGCGAATGATTTGTTTAGTGTTAAAGGATTGGTTGATTTGTTTACGGTTTCTAAGGTTGTTAGGGTTCGGAATATCGATGGATTCGGGCTCGATACTGAGGTCGTGTTGAGGAAGAATGTCGATTCTTGATGTTATACTCGAGAGTTTATCCAGTACGTGAAATTGTGAAATGTTGATAGGAGATACTCGGGAATTTATCCAGTACGTGGAGATGTGGAACGTTAGGTTGATCACATGTTAAATCGATTTTTTTAAAGAATTGTGAAATGTCGATAAAGAGATTGTATTTGTTATAATTTTTGTTTGTTTGATTTGATTCTTTATAATTCAAAGATTTTCCAAAGGGGAAATCAGTTTTTGTTTTAGTATTAATGTAGATTTGGATTTCGATTTGGTTAGTATGAATGATAATTGAGATGAGGTATACGATTTATTAGATTTGCATTGTAAAACCGTTTTACATAAGAATTTGTGCAAAATGAAAACTCGTAACTTTATTTATGGAGAGACGAATTGTTTATCGATCTTTCATGGTGACTGACAAGAAATCAGTGAATCAGTAAAAAGCAGTGAATCTTGATGCTCATGATTAACTCTCAGTAACTGTGAGTTTGTCATCAGTGTCCTGTTTCTGAGAGTTAATCATGAGCATCAAGATTCTCGGGTTTATGACCGCTTCTCTGTGAAACCAGTTGTATTGATAGACTTGCAACTCGACTTTGATCGTTATGGACCGGTACTAAGAACAAGCCTTAAGTAACCGGGCCTCATTTTAACAGACAGTACATTAACAGAGAACATGCCTTTTCTGCAAGATATCTTGCAGGTTTTGAAACTGCATCTGTGTTAAATGTAAGCTGTGCGAGTTTGTGAAAATTGCGGCTCTTTATGAATAAGCAGTATACACACCTGCTCGCAGTGACTAGTGATGCTGTAATTAAGCAATGTAGAGAGCTAACTTGTGCAAAGAATCAGTGACAGTTACTGATACGTTAATTGGGAATGCACGGTCTGTTTCTATCCCTTTTTTTCCTGAACGAACTCTGTTTATATACTCGATACAAAGAATATGATGTTTTAGTAGGCTGATCAAGCAAACTGTTTCGTAAGAAGGCTCCCACAGAAGTCTAGGTCGAAACGTTCCTGTGGAGGGTCTCCGATGCAATCAAAAACTGCGTCTGCATTCTCAAAGTCTTCATCAGCTGTGTACCTGCAACCAAGTACAACGAGGTAGCCTTCAGTTTTCCGAGCTGAAACTACACAGCTATTACAGTTTGCAAAACAATACAGTAAATTGACCAAACTCATCTTAACAAAAGCCGAACTATGGATTGGGAGTTACTAACCCGCTTTTAGTTACTATGCACTTCATTCCCGCAGCTTTGGCTGCTGCAAGCCCAATGGCGCTGTCCTCCACGACAACGCAACTGACAAAATTGAACTTGTGTTACGCTTAATCCACTAGGATATCTTAACAGTGAACACATTGTGAGACTCATAGTTGAGAAATTTATCAATCTAGTACCTGGATGGATCAACTCCTAGAGTTGTGGCTGCTAGTATGTAGATAGCCTGTCGAAAACAACGACTTTGTAAGTTTAACATCAGAAGGATTCACATAAAGACAGGGAGTGAGCCACAAGAGTTTACTGGATCAGGCTTCTTTTTAGGAACCACATCACCAGCGAAAATCTGCATCTTCTCTGCTCGATCTGGACCCAGCAAGCATGAAACTATAGCCGAGACCTGAAACCATTACATTTAATATACCGATTACAACTTCCTAATCAAACACCAAACAACATATCAAATTGCACACTACATAGTACATACCGCCTTCTCATTAGATGTACTGCACACAGCAACTTTAACCCCTTTGGAGTGAGCCTGATCTATCAGCCTGCATTATTTAAGAATCGGGTAATTCCTGAATCTGATACTGAGAAGTGTACGAAAAAGGAGACAGTATAAATGAGTGCAGCAAATGCTTGCGCTTGCTCAGCTTGAATGCAACCATTAGAACATACTACATTCAGAAGCTAAAGTTACATACTTTGCAACGCCTGGCCGAAGAGGCAGCAGTTTTTTCTCAATGAGAGCCATAAACAGCTCAGTCTTGCGTTTGTGTAGAGAAGCGACAAATTCTTTTCGTTCTGCATCAGTAGCTGGAGCCTTTTCCGGCCATCCTGTCTGGTTAAAGTAGGCAGTCATCCTGCAAAGAATATCAGAAGCACCATTGGTACTTTGCACGCCTGGCCGAAGATGCAGCAGCTATTATACGTGACTGGTGAATAATAATTTACCTTTCCTTTCCACCTCCGATCTTGAGCAATTCACCATACAAATCTACATCCCAAGAGACACCAAGTCCTTTCTGTGGTTTCATTCACATTTCAATGTTTTAACATGAAGTCTTAAAACGGGTTTTATTGTGTAAGGCCGCCTTACACAATCATTTCTGTACTGTCTGTTACACATGAACTATACAGAATTCACATGAAAGTACAACAAATATACAAATTCTCATGTCAGGCCACCTTACACAAGAATCTGTGTAAAGCGGGTTTTTACACAATTTGACGATCCTAGTGCACAATATCAGTGTAAACCCGTCTTACAAGAGACTAACTATTACGACTTATTAATAAGAAAGCGATCAAAACAATGTCGAAAAAAAGGACATACTTCAGTGAAAGTATCATTGAAAGAAACCCTGTGACCATCTTTCTCAGTATCAACAAGAACACCATCACAATCAAACAAAAGAGCAGAAGGAAGTGCAGAACATGTTACGATTACACCCGACTTTTTTCGTTGTGCAAATAATGTTTGGTGTGATATTCTTAAGGTTTTGCCAAAAACAAGACAAGTTCTTGAACATGTTATAATCTTTGCATTATTATTATTATTATTATTATTATTATTGTTTAGTTTACAAAAGCTACTAAATTTTGAAAATGTTGAGTGTTTTGAAGATGAAATAGTAGTTGTTGTTGATGGAGTGTAAATGATAGTGGAAGCCATTGATGATCACCTTCACTGTAATGGTTTAATGGTTCAGAGGAGATTGTGGCTTATCTGCCAATTTCTAGTCTTTATGGTTGTGTTGCTTTTGTTATGGTCCACCTTTGGTTTTGATTGGGTTTGGCTTTTGAGTATGGAGTTCTAATTTTGATCGGCACCAAAACGGACACGGATACGTGACACGAAATTCAATGAAATTTAGAATATAGGACACGTACGTGACACGAAATTCAATGAAATTTAGAACATAGGACACGTTATTTAAATTTAATAAAATATAAAATTTATTGTTATAATTAAGGTATTATTTTATTTTTAATTTGACTTTGACTATAACTTATTCTCATTTCCCATTTAAAAGAAGTCAAACCCGTCTTCTAATCGATTTGTTTCAGTATCTCGACATCTCATTCCTCGTTTATAGGTATCCGACACATTTAGGCGTGTCCGACGAGTGTCGGTGTCGAACACGGGACGGCTGGTTAGAAGGGGTGTCCGTGCTACTTAGCTTGTGAGCGGGGGCTTGACATCTGGCCACGTTTTGCCGACCTAGCCATCATGAGATGGGAGTCAGGACCCATGTGAGGAGGCGGTCAAAGCCAGGTTCTCTCAAGTTTGGTCCGGGCTCAACTCAGATAGACACTTTTTTTCTTTTTTTGGCCTTTTTAAGGGTCAAGTCGAGTGGGAAACGGGTTGGGATAGACCGACCCACGGACTGGCGAGCCATGATTTTCTTCGACCCGTTAGGCAGGTCGTATTGGGGTAGCCCGCACTTTTATCCATCTCTACTTGTGAGTCTTTTATTAGAAGAGTATATTTTCTGAAACCTTTGTATATTTTTTAGTAACTATTTTATTGTTGATTATAATTAAGGTGACGCTTCACATCTTTAATATAATACATTTTTCATATAAGTGTATTCATATTCAAAGTGTCTTGCTTGTGACGGATAGTGACGGATAGTGCTTCGTCACAAGCTGAGGACGGATAGTGCCTCTTTCACAATAAAGCAAGTGGGGGAGAAATGGAGCACCTCATGAATAGTCTCACTTGCATATTATAAGCGGGGTACCGGGTACTATCCGTTTTCAGCTTGTAACGGATACTGTCCGTCTTCACTGAGAATTTATGATCCATATTATCGTTAATCACAACCATTTTTAATTTTGTAAGTAAATAGTACTCCATTTTCATCAAGAACTTCTTCTATCAGAAAGATTAAATCATGAACTTAAGAACAATTTGATGGGACAATGTAACATTGGGATTTGGGTCCAATAACCGTCTATGTGGGTCACTCGGACCCACTGTCCCTAGTGGGACCATTTCGCAATTAATTCAATGTTTGCATGCAAATCTATATGGAATAGGACTATATGAGTGTCCTAAATATCTTTAAAAGAAAAATATGTTAGGTCGATCGCTAATTAGTTTAGTTGGTAAAATAATGAGAATGTGTTTATAATATGGGTTTAAATTACGTTACATAAAAAGTCCTTATAGCTCTCATTACACCAAAAAAAAATATACTGATTCACTTTTAACTATTTTATTTCGTAATCGAAGGTGACTTAGTTTAGTGGTTAAGACGGAGAGGTATGGTGGACAATAAGTTCCAAGTTCAAATCTCCCGACCCCTTTATTGTAATGCGACTAAGCGCGTGCTCCGTAAGACAAAAAAAAAAAAAAAACTATTTTATTTCGCAAATTGTTCAATAAATCCAATTTTAACAAAAAAAAATATAGCCTAATAACACCAAGCTCAACTGAATCATTTAATAAACTTGTAAAAAGTAGTTTATTTTGATAACTTACGTATTTAAATATGTCATTATTTATCATAAAATATCGGGGTAATCAAAATAAAACTGAAATATGAATATAATTAAATCTAAACTTTGGGTTTTTCTCCTTTTGGACGAGTCCTATGATATAGGACGTTCTTATAAAAGAATTGCTGATTTTATTTAGAAGTGGCTTACTCAATTATTTACTTTTTTGTTTAACATAATCTTATCTTATAACATTATAAAAAAAAGTCCTCATACAAATGATGTGTAGGTGGATCCTTAAAATGTAAATAAAAAAATTATTCTAATAATGTGATATGGCCCATGAAAGTGGCATCTTGTCATAATCCTTTTCTTTTTAACAACTTGATTTGAGTTGAGAGGTGCCCAAATTGTAGTTGAAGACGGGTACTATCCGTTACAAGCTGAATACGGATAGTTTTCCTTTTACAATATGCATATGACACTATTTATAGGGTACTATATTTTCCCTCGCACTTGCTCTTCCACTTGCCTTATTGTGAGAGATGTATTATCCGTCTTCAGCTTGTAATGGACGGATAACAAGACGCTTTGTGAGAGGAGAGGGGTATGAGGGTATCATGTGGATTATATTTATATCTTGTGAGAAAAATTAGAATTTATAGGTTATAGTTACTTTAGCTATTGTCCTATGATAATCTCTTTTTTATAAATCCACTAAGAATCTAATCTAATGTTCTAGGAGTATTTGATTAATCAAATTTGATAACATATACACTTATTTGAGAACAAAATAAAGGTAATGTACTTTCCTTTGCGATTTATTTACGAGTTAGTCTTTTAAAATATCATTTCACATTAGATTTATGAGAAACAACCTATACACACTGCAAATTGCGGAAAAAAAAACAAGACTAACATGAACAAAAATACTCTATATTCCATAATAATAATAATAACTACCATTATGCGATTATGAGAAGTCTCACATTAAAATTACAATTTAACTGCATCATATAAGAAATACGGAGTAAGAGTTACGAGTATTTAGTAACAAATTTCTCATATAGTAATTATTGAGTACACCTGATACACCATGTCACCATACTCCCTAACCAATGACAAAATTGTGTGACTGGCCATACTTACCATGAATACCTAAACATAATCGAAGTAAAATGAAAATGATGTATTCTCACTAGTTAGTGCGTACGGTAACATAGTACATCGAACCTACCTTAGAATTTAAAGCATATTTGTCAATCTTTAGTTCTTTATGTTTATTAATTATTACCATTGAACATCTTCTTTAATTATATCGGCCAAATGACCAAATTGGTAAAAAAAATGGAGGTCAAGTGACAAATTGGTAAAAAAGTTAAGCATGGTGACAAATTGGTAAAAAAAACATTCCGAGAGGACAATTTCGCGTAAAATAAAATACGCGATAATATTACAAATTTTTTTATTTAACGAAATTTTTTGTTTTTTCGAATAAGTAAAATTTTTTTAATCAAAACTTTTATGTAATTTTTTTTTTATCTTTGTTGGTCTAAGTATTCAGGATTATTCGGAAAAAAATATTGTAAGTTATTAAGACATTTTTTTGTATTTCTTTTATGTTCAATTTTCAAGGAAAATTAAGATTTTCTTATATTTGGAAATAGTCGCACCTATTTTCTAATTTCTTCTCATTTCCTTTTTTTAGGGTTAAATAATTCAAAATAATAAAAAAATATATTTTTACCGTTTATCATCAAAACTTGTTTCACAAAATATAATTTTCTTTTTTTCAACCCAAAAAGATTACATATATGTATATAC
>VHZZ01000075.1:129392-157460 GCA_009801015.1 Silene noctiflora | reverse complement strand
TTGTAATATTATCGTATTTGATTTACGCTAAATTGTCCTCGGAAATGTTTTTTTACCAATTTGTCACCTAACATCCTCTTTTTTTACCAATTTGTCACTTAACTTACTTTTTTTACCAATTTGTCACTTGACCTCCCCCTTTTTTACCAATTTGGTTATTTGGCCTAATTATATCTATGATCTATCCTTGCCAATATTTTACCCACAAATTTTTATTATGGATAAAATTTGTCACAAGCTTGTGAAGTGAAATAACATGATAAATAAGAGGGATAAGTGAGAATCGAATATTAGACATTACAACTCACAGACTTGTGATCATCACAAGCAAGACGGGTCTAGGCATGACTTATTTTGGAGATGCATGGCAAAAGAGTGTAGTAGAAAAATGAGGATTATAGGTGGAGTGTCAGGAATCTTGGAGATGGTCAACCTTATTTATCCAATTATTAGTTGACACGACAACAATAACAATGGAATTTTTTTTTTTTTGGCAGTCAATAACAATGGAATTATTAGTTTTATTAAACTAGATAAAGAAAAATAAAGGTAGTCTTTTGCTAACGAACTTATAGGAGAGGTGTACTTTAGTCTTGAATTCTTTTTCTATTTATATATGGAGTATTATATTTTAGAGTATACATTCATTCGTTTAATTTTGTACATATTAAAAAAAAATTAATGGATAATTTGATCATGCGGAATCTATTATAATTTACTTATCATCCACTAACAGCCATAATAAATGCCGCTCTCCCTATTCCTAGATCTTTGTTCCAAAATCAAAAGTAAACAAATAATCGGAACAAAGGGAGTATAAAGGTAAGAAAGTGGACTCAGAAAACTAAAAAGGACAAAAAGAGAGAGAAGAAACTAGTTACCTCGAATTATATTATTATTATTATCTACTTATTTTGTGAAGAAATGAATAATCATTTACCAATTTAACATTTCTTTTTCCATAATCATCAACACACATCGCCAAGTGCCACCACCACCTTGTATCGCTATCTACCACCTACCACCCGGGGGCATCCCTCCATTGTCCAAGCCCCGCTCTTCTGCGCCTGTCCTAATAATCACCCTTGTGATCCATATCTCCCCTGTAAGCATCACAAATATAACTCGCGAATTCCACTTTTAATTCGAGAAAACACAATATATTATCATAATACATGAGCCTGTGTCCAATCATTTCAAATGCATTATAGATTTAAAGCCCGGTTGGTCATTTTTGAATTTTCGAGTTTTAGTATATTTCAGGCATGCTATTATAACAACACAAATTCAGCAAACATATTTTAAACGGTGTCATTTTCATATATGACTCATTGGAAATTAGGTCATTTTTAGGCAAATGAGCAAAAAAATACTTATTTCACAAGGGATCATTTTCGCAATGAGTTATTTCAAAATTCTCAACAAAATTTTTAATTATTCTAAATTACGTTAATTACGCCAATTTTTTGTATGTTAAGGCTCAAAATCTTAGATCGAGTATATTCAAATCTAAGACAAATTTACCTATCTATATTCAAAATCTATAATAGATACTCCCTCCGTTCCGATCAATTGTCATTTATTGTTTTTGACACCAAGATCAAGAATATATAAGAAATTGATTTGGACCACACAAAATCACCAATCTCCCACTTGTAATGAAAGAGGCCCACAAAAATATACAAAAAATGAAAATCGATAACTATTGATTAATACACCCAAAATGAAAACAAATAACTTCTCAGTGGTACGGATGTAGTAGATGGTTAACTATACAAAACCTCGAATATTACAAACATGACTTTCGAAATCTTAAACCAAACCTCATCTACAACACCTCATGAGGTTATGAGATTAAGTTATCCCCCATCGGAAAATAAGAGGCAGATCTTGTGTTTTTGGGCTTAAGCTCGACAAAACGGGTTTGAAACTAACATCTCATTTTTATGAGGGTCGTGTTACGATAGTAGTGGGTCAAGTTGTTAAAAAAATAAACCATTAAATGCTAGAACTATTAAGCTGAACGGAGGGAGTAATATTTAAGTTACAAAACTAGTACAAACCGTAACCAAATTCCTATCAGCATAATTCGAGTCAGATCGGTTCGTGTTCGACTGCTAGTATTCCCTCCCTAGTCCCTAGTTGGGCTCTTCCCCCTCCCAAATCCCTACAACCCCAAGGATCTCCCAGTCCCACACTCAACCCACTCTCTGCTTTACCCCTTTTCACAATCCCCTGTTTTTATCAATTCCATCCATCTAACCTCTCCCTTTACTTCCTCCTTTCTCTCTCTGTTAAAAAAAAATTAAAACAGAGAAGAGGCAGAGCAATTAAATAACCCCCAAATCAATAAAAACTCAAACCTAGAATCATTTTCCCCCAAATCTGATCACTACCCATTTCATTATCTTCATCAATGTACAAAACCCAGAAATAGTTTCCCCAAATTCCATCAATTTCATACATGGGTCCATCTTCAGAACAACACTCTACTTCTGAAGTATTTTCATGGTTGAAAACCCTACCTGTTGCTCCTGAATATCATCCTTCTATTCAAGAATTTCAAGATCCAATTTCTTATATTTTTAAGATTGAAAATGAAGCATCAAAATTTGGTATTTGTAAGATTGTTCCTCCTGTTCCTCCCCCTTCTAAAAAATCAATTATTTCCAATTTCAATAAATCAATTTCTTTACTTAATTGTAATGATAATTGCAATAATAGTTCGATTTCTGAGGGAAACCCTAGAAATGTTGCTCCAACATTTACTACTAGACAGCAACAAGTAGGGTTTTGTCCAAGAAAACAGAGACCAATTCAGAAATCTGTGTGGCAAAGTG
Source organism: Silene noctiflora (assembly GCA_009801015.1). NCBI lineage: Eukaryota > Viridiplantae > Streptophyta > Magnoliopsida > Caryophyllales > Caryophyllaceae > Silene > Silene noctiflora. Next base: position 154,620 of record VHZZ01000075.1, on the reverse strand, counting down.
GTGAGAATTATACCCTTCAACAATTTGAAACAAAAGCTAAAAACTTTGAGAAAAATTACTTGAAAAATCATGTTAAAGGTGGTAAAAAGACTATTTTACCCTTGGAAATTGAGACTTTATATTGGAGAGCAAATGGAGATAGACCATTTTCAGTGGAGTATGCAAATGACATGCCTGGTTCAGCATTTGCACCAATGAAGGAGAAAAGGGCAGGCGATGTTGTGAGTAATGTAGGTGAAAGTGCTTGGAATATGAGAGGTGTTGCAAGGGCAAATGGGTCATTACTTAGGTTTATGAAGGAAGAAATACCTGGTGTTACTTCTCCTATGGTTTATGTTGCTATGATGTTTAGTTGGTTTGCTTGGCATGTTGAGGATCATGATTTGCATAGTCTGAATTATTTGCATTTGGGTAATGGTAAGACTTGGTATGGTGTTCCTCGTGACGCGGCGTTGGCTTTTGAAGAGGTTATTAGGGTTCATGGATTTGGTGAAGAGATTAATCCTCTTGGTTAGTCAATTTGCTGTTTTGTTTTAAGGTTTATTACTTCCATTTGCATGCATATTACTCCCTCCGTCACAGTCAGTTATTAATGTTTGAGTAAAATACTCGTCACAATGAATATAAAAAGTAAATAAATGACTTAGACGGAAATGTGAGGTAGTATAGGTATTTCTGGCACTTTGGTTATATTAATGGGATATGAGACGACTTTGTATTTGAGTGAAGAGATTAATACTATTGGTTGGTGAATTGTTGTTTTCTTTGTAGGTTTCATACTTGAAATTGCATGTATAGTAAATGTGATATATTCATGGCCAGTTGATGTATTTTAAGATGAGCATATCCGTCTTAGGAATAAAACGGGTGAAATAACATAGCACTTAGATAGGTGGGACTAGATTTTTGCTAGTCGCTAGGGATTCTGCTTTTGTGTCATGTTTCCTATTGACCCGTTTTAAGTTTAAAAAAAGGATATGCCCTTGAACAAAAATTTCTGATGCATGGCACTGTTATGAGATGATTTGGTATTTGATTGAAACCGGTTTGCTAGGTGTGTAGGTATGCTTTAGTTACTTTGTTTAGGTTGGGAATTTGTGATCATATGTTAGTCCTTTTGGGATAGGCAAAGGAACTTGCTGTGAGGGATATGTTGCAAGACTTGCCTGTCGTGCCGGATGTAAATACTGTATAATACTACCCTGTGTTCCGTTTTGTAGTGAACAAGCTGTATCTCTGATTGGCATCAAGCTAAGTTATTTATACTATAGCCTAGCACATTAGTTGTTCGGTAGGAGGATGTTATTGAGCTAGTTTGATACTTTTTTTCGCTAAGAACTTGATTTGCTGTAGTTCTGATGTGAAGCTTCTCCCATGTATTGGTCTGGAATTTTGATGGTCTGCATATGGTATTATCATGTTGTAGCGTCTCTGTAGAATAGTTCCTTAGGCTTTACACTTGTTATGCAAACAATGGGAACCAAGTGTATTTTTAGATGATCAAGATTGAAAATGTTGTTAGCTTTAAATTTAGCCTATTCTTTCCTTAATTGCCAAGTACGTGTGGGGTTGATGATAGTGTTTAGTGGCAATTGAAGAGGTTATGGCACACTGATAGTGTGTTCATCTGCCATGAATTTTTTTGGTTTCAGAGCATGCATCACCTCGGGAAGGGGACACTAGATGCGGCATGCCTGCGCCAATGCTGTGCAATTAGTATAAGCTGAAGTAAATTGCTTATGTTGCAGTCCTCTGTACTCTGATGATTAATGGTTGAGAAAAGCTGTGATCGTTTTGATACATCTGGATCATTTATATCGCCTGACTTAAGATTTGAATGCGTGATTTCCATTTTACGAATGACTATTACTCCGTTTTTGAGAGTGTGCCATGGCTCTATTCATAAATTTCCGTTGTACTCCTGCTATGCTTGGTGAAAAGACTACAGTCTGACTCTGAATTTTATCTTGTTTAACAGTTACTTTTGCTACGCTTGGTGAAAAGACTACAGTAATGTCTCCTGAAGTACTCATGAATGCAGGAGTGCCCTGTTGCAGGTGATGTAGCAGATACTTGTGTAGCCTTGTCATCTAATCGTGGTCCATCAGACCACAATCAGTGCTATGAATCATTATAAATACGTGTATAAGACTTCCGCACATGTCCCATTTTAATTAGTAACTCTTGGATACTTGGAAAAAATTACTTGTAATAGGCATTGATAATGGATGAGTAGTTGTTTCTACAACGTTTGTTTCATTTGTAATCTTAGACTTTTTGTCTGAATACGATCATCCCTGTCTGACCTTCTCCCCTTACAACTAACGTGTAATAGGCATTGATAAATGGACCAATAGTTGTTTCTACAACGTTAATCTTAGACTCTTTAATTTGTCTGAATATGATCATCCCTGTCTGACCTTCTTCCCTCACCCCTGGTCAGGTTGGTGCAAAATGCAGGGGAGTTTGTTGTCACATTTCCTCGGGCTTATCATTCTGGCTTCAGTCATGGTAAAGAAGTACCGAGTGTTTTTTTCTTGTTTGTTTCTCTTACTATGGATGTCTTTAGATGCTAAGAGTCTAACTGGTTTAAAGTTTCACCTCTTTGATGTAGGGTTCAATTGTGGAGAAGCATCTAATATTGCCACCCCGGAATGGTTGAGATTTGCAAAAGAAGCTGCAATTCGTAGAGCCGCCATAAATTATCCACCAATGGTTTCACATTTCCAGTTGCTTTATGATCTTGCATTAGCAATAAGGTATTTGTCCTGTTGAGGGTTAAATTTCTGTCAATCACATGTGCCTTTAAATGAAAGTAGGCAGAATGCAAACAGTGGCGGATCCATGAAGTTTGACTTAGAGGGGTAAAATGTAAATTTAAGGAGTTGCGGGGGAAAAAGTGAAAAAAAAAGATACACTGTTTAAACTCTCTTGAGTAATGTTGTCTAGAAACCGTCTATGCTTAAAATTTTGTTGCTTCTTTCGGGGGTTACCTTCTTTACTCTCTGAAATAAACATTGCTGATGATGAGTACTCGTCACACAAAACTCTGATTGTCAATCAAATGGATACACACTTGTGATCCAACGTTTAGTTTTTAGTACTTAAAATATCTCATATCTAAGAGATAATGTTCAGTTTTTTCCGCTCCTTGTCCAATGTTGCTTATAGTTATATCCAATACAATTGAGATTTGCATTATAAATATAATTGCTGTCTCAAACCACCCTTTTTTTTGTCATGTTAGGGTGCCAGCGGGTAGCAGTGCCGAGCCTCGAAGTTCTAGGCTTAAAGATAAGAAAAAGGGTGAAGGGGAATTGCTGATCAAACAGATGTTTGTGCAGGATGTGATGCATAATAATGAGCTTCTATATACTCTTGGACAAGGATCTGAAGTTGTACTTCTCCCTCATAACTCTTCGGAAAAATTTGTCTGGTCCAATTTGCGTTTTGGATTGAAGTATAAGGTGAAACCTGGGTTGCCTATTAGCTTACATAGTTCAGAAGAGTCTACCAAAGCTTATGATGATATCATGTTAGCTAGAGATATCAAACAACATAAAGCCTTTTATCCCGTCAAAGCAAAACTCAATTCCACTAGCTGTGAGACACAGCACTCGGAAACTGAAACAAGAGAAGCTGCTAATGCGGATGGATTATCAGATCGTGGACTATTCTCGTGTGTCAAATGTGGGATTTGGACATTTGCTTGTGTCGCCATTGTTCAACCTACAGAAACAGCGGCACAATACCTGATGTCGGCAGATGCTAGCTTCTTTAAGGACTGGGTAGCTGGCTCTGAATCTCTTAATCCTGACATAGATGTTATTAATGGTGATGCAAATCGATCAGAGCCAGAATCACTTTCAGGTGAGCCATTTTTTTCTTCTGTTTTGCCTACTAATGACTCATGACTGCATTTCTTTTTTTTGTGAAATAGCCGTCATTCGATTGGAGATGCAATTTGGTTTATGGGTCTTCCAAAAACAACCTCTTGGTTCTAAATGAGCAATGACTCTCCCCAATACGGTATTAGTCATTTATGGGTAGAGTTTCTAACATCCTACAAGATAAGAAGAATTGTGATTTTGAGTATACTCCTGGACCCAAACAAATACCAGCTGTATAGCATCTCATTCTTCCTCCTGTCAGTTCTAGGATTCAAATGCATTTTTCGTTGGTCCAAGTTAAGAAAACTGTCATAAGTTTGTTATCATCCTGTGGCCTGTTGTGAAGATTGGCCTATGTACTCCTTCGTTTATTCACCGCAAAGAAGGCCACAATTATGGAGAAAGATAGGCATCCCCCTTACTACTAAGAGAATAAAAATTCTCTTAGTTTTCCCTCCAAAAAGCATCTAGCTAAATATCCCCTTTACTACTAAGAGAATAAAAATTCTCTTAGTTTTTCCCCCAAAAAGCATCTAGCTAAATAAGGTAATAAGTAAATTTTCATTCATTGTATTATTATTATTATTTCAATGAATATATGCCTATAATTAAACTCTAATCTTTTAATAAAATTCATAATTATGATTTTTTTCCTTTACTACTAAGAGAATAATAATTCTCTTAGTTTTCCCTCGAAAATGCATCTATTTTCATAAGGACATAATTGATTTTTCTAATAAACTATTATCTTTTTCTTAAAATATAATCTTAATATAATTATAATTATACTCTAATATTTTAATTAAATTCAAAATTATGTTTTTTGTTTCATTATAATAAAATAAAATTGGTATTAAATTATAAACTATAAATTACTAATTTTTTAGTAATGAAATAATTATTACTGTAGAGAATAACTCGACACATACTTATTATTAGTTTCGTGACAAAAAACAAATTCATTAAAAAAAATCACAACTTAACTTAATTCTATTTGGTTAGTTTTCCATTTCAATTTTTTTGTTTCATATCAAAAAATAATGGAATGAAATATTAAATATTAATGAAGTAAAAATTTAAATTTTTTAAATAATAAACTAAAATAAAATAAAAACTCTATATACCGCGCATTGCGTGGGATCTATACTAGTGTCAATAGTAAAGGGGTTGATAATTATACTGCTTTACTACGGAAGTTCTTCGTTTTATTTCAGGACAGACATATCTTCAAGTTTTTTTTTTTTTTTTTTGCAACTCTACCCCTTGTTTTGTTGACTGATGAGATCGTCTTTGCTGTCTGTTATTTTACTTCCTTATTACTTGCAATACATTTCTTGTAAGATACTCTTGTAGTTTCCTAGTTTCATTTGCGATGTAGCGAAAGAGACCTTGTTTTTGGTGCTCGATTAATGTTGCATAGCAAAATGCCTCCCTAAATTGGGTGCTTTTCTTTTACTGCAAAGAAGAAGTCAAAGCAATTCTGGACATTCTTTTTAAAATTTGGGTCTCCGTGTAAACAGCCTCTGATGCTATTAACACAAGGGTAAGATTCCATTCACCCGCTCCCTCTTACCCTGCCATTAACAAGAACCTTTAAGGAGTGGGGTATTGTTAATTTGTTGTTGCTTTTTTGTTTTCTGTATGTAACCTATGAGTTGATGATGGTTATTAGGTTGCTTGTTATTAATATTCTGTATATTTTCATTTTTGTTCATGAATAACTGAATAGCTGTTCTTCAAAATCCAGGGTTCATGAAAAAGAATGCCCCTGGTGGGTTGTATGATATCCGTTCCAAGTCTGCTGAATATCACCTTCAAAGCATGGAGTTCAGCCCTACAATCAAGTCAGATACTGCTAAAACTCCTGAGGAGGGTATTCATATTGAGTCCAAAGAGGTCTCATCTGCTCTCGGGTTGTTAGCTATGACATATGGAAATTCTTCCGATTCCGAGGAAGATGATGTTCTACCCTCTCGTCCTGTTATTTCCGAGGATAATTTATCAGGAGATGATTCATGGGACACTAAACTGCACCCAGATAAGGCAAAATCACCAAATTCTGAGCAAGAATATGGTAGTGGCATGGAAAGGAGTCCGACCCTTATTTCTCCACGAGCGGAGTTTGACGATGAAGGTTCTCCCCGCAGATCTGATTTGTATGAGCAGTGCGAGGATAGAACTAATAGTGGTGATAGCGAATATGAAGCTCACAATCGCTCTGCTAAATTCACAGAAGAAGATAACTTGATCTCAGAACAAAATTACCCCCCTATTGCTGGAGGAGAAGATTCTGCAAATTTTTGCAGAGGTCTGGACCTAATGGCCAAGACAAGTCTTTCCTTCACTCACGGATGTGATGAAGATTCATCCAGAATGCATGTTTTTTGTCTTGAGCATGCTGCGGAGGTTGAAAAACAACTCCAACCTATCGGTGGGGTCCATGTCGTACTTCTTTGTCACCCAGGTGTGTTTGGACTTATTCTATGCTGGATTTTGGATAACTAAAACGTCTTATGGTCATATAGAAATTAGGTGAGATTTTCTTCGAATCGACGGGGTGTTTTGCTCTAAGTACCAGGAAGAAAAACAAATCCACTTAGGCCAAAGCCCATGAATGCCCAGATTTGCTTAGTGATTGAGATGTTCCTTTTGGGCTTGCTACTATGTACACGTGTTATTAGCCTAATTTAGGTTAAGATGTCGAAATAATTTAGTGAAGAGAGTTGCAGCATTTTTATGCAGATGGTCATATTTGGAAAATATGATAGTTTCGGGATTATTTGTTGGGCTGACTATGGTCCTTGTCACAATTCTTTACAAAATTCGAAATGGGTTTCCGATCTTAGCAGAATTATATGCTGCAGATTAAACAAGTCCCGGTCATAGTAAAGAGTATAAGATGCCTGTGAATAGGTCTTCCATTATATATATGGCGCAATGTGTTAATTGAGTGTACTGAACTACTGATTGATTACTCTTTAAAACATCTAACACAACATAGGGAGGCGAAATTTTTTGGATTTTGTCAAGTCATTCGATGTGAAAAAGGTTATTAAAGCATAATTTAAAGGCATTTTTTCTGTTAGGTTGTCTAGACATCATAAGTAGTAGACATACGTCCCTATTTTAGTCTGTAAATAGATTTCTTTGCTTTCCATTGCTTCTTACTCAATCCGATTCTCGAATTCTTATTACTATTCCTATAATCTACTCACAGAATTTGAATAGTTGTAAGAAATCAGAGAACCAGGGGGAGTATCCCGGTGCGTTTGATTCTTTAGTTTAATATTCTAGCTGTTTGCCTGTTGCATTTTCAGATTATCCAAATGTCCAGTTCGAAGCAATGAAGGTGGCTGAAGAGATGGAAATTGATTATGACTGGAAAGACGTTACATTTTCTGAAGCAACCAAAGTTGACGAAGAGCGTATTCAGTTGGCTTTGCAAAGTGAAGAAGCGACTCCAAAGAACGGAGATTGGGCTGTAAAACTTGGCATTAATCTTTTTTATAGTGCCATCCTTAGCCGCTCCCCTCTTTACAGTAAGCAAATGCCCTACAACTCTGTCATATATGATGCTTTTGGCTGCACGTCTCCTTCCAAGTCCTCTCCAAAAGCTAAGTCTCATCTCAAAGGATATGCCAGGCAGCGAAAAATTGTTGTGGCTGGTAAATGGTGTGGAAAAGTTTGGATGTCGAATCAGGTTCGTCTTTCATTTTTGTTTTTCTTGATAAAAAAATATTTTTTTTTGTTAAAGCCCAATAAGCATTAAACTATACCAATTTCGTTGAATCAGGTTCATCCTTTATTATTGCAAAGAGATCTATATGAAGAAGAAAAAGCTCCCAGCTTTTGTTTGGCATCAGATGAGAAATCGGGGAGAAAATCAGATACTATCAACAAAGTACAGACTACCTTCTCTAATAGGAAGCTTGGAAAGAAGAGAAAGTTGACCGTCACGAGTAGGGCAGCTAAGAAGATGAAATTCGCAGGCAGTGATCCCGAAGATTCACTTGATGAGAGAATAACTGAGTTTTTGCCTAGAAGAAGTATTCGGAAACCAAAAATACATCATAGATTAATCCAGATAGAAAAGCATCATGAAGAAGAATCTCTAGATAGCCTATCTGATGAGAAGTCTGAGTCCTTATCTAGGAGAAGTGCAAGAAAACCCAAAAAAACACCGAATAGATCAAGCCAGAGAGTTAGGCATCATGAAGTCGAAGAATCTCCGGATAGCGTATCGGAAGATTCCCCTGATGATGAACCTTTACCTCATCAGGGACCTTTGAGAAGTGGAGGAAGTAAACCCGCCTCGAAAATGAAAGGTCGACGGAAGGTATCTCAGGATGTGTTTTCTGATGATTCCCTGGATGCTATGAACGGTGGAAGTAAACTTGCCGCGCAAACAAAAGGTCGACAGAGAGTATCTCGAGATGAGTTTTCTGATGATTCCGTGGATGCTATATCTCATCACCGTGGGCTGAGGAGCTGCGGAAGTAGAGTAAAGGTAGTAGGCAAACCAATCAGACAGGCGGAAGCCCAAGCGAAAGATACCGAGGATAGTGATTCTGAAGGCCTACTTTCTGATGAATCTCTTCAAGAACATACACCTGCTAGGAGCCCAGAGTTTGAGCCCATTAGTGAAGAAGATGAGATGGAAGGCGGACCCAGCTCTCGACTGCGAAAACGAATTTCAAAGCCTTCAGCCCGGATTCTAGAAACCAAGGCAGCACTAAAAAGCCAAGTAAAGAATCCGCGGGTAAAGAAATTCCCGGCTACAAAGAATGTGCCCGAAAGAAAGGGTCCCAAGATGAGGCTTCCAGCCATGAAGGGTCCCAAGATGAGGCTTCCAGTACAAATAAATAGTCCCACTGTCACCAGTGATGAAGATTCAGATAATGACGACGAAGCTGACTTTCGGTGCGATATCGAGGGGTGTACCATGAGTTTCGAGTCAAATCAAGAGCTTTTATTGCATAAAAAAAACGTTTGCCCGGTCAAGGAATGTGGTAAGAAGTTTTTCTCGCACAAGTACTTGGTTCAGCATCGACGTGTTCATATGGATGACAGGCCACTCAAGTGTCCCTGGAAGGGGTGTAAGATGACTTTCAAATGGGCCTGGGCTCGTACTGAGCACATCAGGGTCCACACAGGTGCTCGTCCATACGTCTGCAATGAGCCCGATTGTGGTCAGACATTCAGATTTGTGTCAGATTTCAGTCGTCACAAGCGTAAGACGGGTCACTCAGTGAAGAAAGCTAAGAAATGACATTTTGAGGCGGTAATCGGTATGTAAACATCACAGGTTAACATTGCATGTCTGAGAATTGGTGTTTAATTCCAATTGATTGACATAGGTTTACTTCAATTTCTAGTTTTTAGGGTTCATCTTGTTAACTGCCATTGGTTGACATTTGATTCAGTTGGTGGTCTCTAAAAGGGTCTTCATTGGACCCATTCTTTAGTTAAATGGATAAATTGTAATGGTTAAAATGATATTTAACCTTCCCGTCCCTTCCCTTGTCGAAGCGACCGCAAACCTTTTCTTCTGCCTTCTCCTCTTATGAATTGTCATCATACTTCCTTTGTTCCACTGAATCGGGTAATGTAGGAGATTGATAATCCGCAAAGTTTATTCCTTCTTTTGCTATGCTATCCAGTTTAGTTTGGATCGAAGTCGAGATTAATTACTTAGGCCCTGTTCTTTTGGACTTAAAGTCAGTTAACTTAAATTCACTTCAGATCCTATAAGTTCAGTTCAGATCCTATAAGTTCAGATCAGTTCAGATCCAAGTTCAGATCAGTTCAGATCCTATAAGTTCAGTTCAGTTCAGATTCTATAAGTTCAGTTCAGATCCTATAAATTCAGTTACGGAGTATTATTTTTACAAATCGATGCAAAAATATTTGACATTAATTATTCAATTCATATATAGTTTATGTTTTTAAAACAAAATTATCACTCCTCTCATTATTTTTTAATGTAATCATAGTATAATGTATGAACAACCCAATTAATATAAAGCGGAAAAATGTTATTATCCTACCTTGCGTTTTAGACTATATTTTCTTATCAATATTTTTTCTTGGTTGCCCACTAATTTCTTGTAAATTTTTTGTTTAATCTCAATAAAAATTTGCATAATAATAATAATAACAACAACAACAACAACAATAATAATAGTAATAACAATAATAACAATAACAATAACAATAATAACAAGGTTTCCTTATTTAATAATAATAATAATAATAATAATAAAGTTAAATTAATTAAGTTAAATTAAATTAATTAATTTAACGGATCCTGTAAGTTCAGTTCAGATCCTATAAGTTCAGTTCAGTTCAGATCTTATAAGTTCAGTTCAGTTCAGATCCAATAAGTTCAGTTCAGATCCTATAAATTCAGTTCAGATCAGTTTAAATCCTATAAGTTCAGTTCAGTTCAGATCAGATCCGTTTCAGTCCAAAAGAACATGACCTTAATCGGTAAATCCTGTTCTCCTAAATATTAATCAACACCGACAGTCTAGTACACAAACTCAAACTCTCATAATAATGCTGCATATCAGTGTCAACAATTGCAAATTAATTTCTGTACGATGTGATTAAGCATGTACGGACTACGGAGTAGTTTAATACAATTAATAGTTGCCCTTGTGAGTTGTGACAATACTCGTTACAAGTAGGAGACATGTCGGTTGCTACCATATTATGTTAATATGGGTAAAATTTAAAAGTGATTCATTTTTATAAATTTGTCATTTCGTCTTTATTTGAACTGTCATCATATTTTGTCGAATATGTGACCATCAGTTATAAAAGAAAAAACATAAAATTTTGTTCGTCTCTAAATTTATGTGACCATATAGGAGTACAATGTTACTAAGTAACAGACTATATGTTTTTATTTTAAAACTAAAGTGGTCAGGATTAAGATTAAACTGGTCAGAGCATCCACATTGAAGAGGATGAACTATCCTCTTAGCACTCTCTCTCATCTAAGAGGATATTCTCTTCAATGTGAAACCATTGTTATTTGTTACATGTCCTCTTTGAAGGAGGAAGTGGAACACTTCCTTTATTTTTAGAGGATATGCAACATTGGCCCTTGTGCCCACTAGTCATTCATCATCTAGCATGTGGCATATAAATTACTTCTTTTTTATTTTTTGGTTATAAAAAATTTGAGAGAGGAGGATAAGAGGATCATCTTTGATGTGAAAATTTTTTAAGAAGAGTAAAAATAAGAGGATGGAGATATTGGGATATGCGTGAAAGTGATGTGTCAAAATTAGAGAACGAAAGAGAATAAATAAAAGGAGAAAATCATCCTCTTGGATGTGGATGCTCTCACGATTTGTATTCATATATGTTAACATTTTAAGATTAAACTGATCACATTAAGAGTTATTACATTTCCAAATTAAAGTGACCACATTTTTGTGACCATAACAAAACATAATGTTACCATATCAGAGCATAATGTTAACATTTGAGAGTGTATATATACTTTTAATTAGTAGAGGTTAACAATTTCAATTTCAATTTAAATAGTAACATAGGCCATAGCATAATGTAAACATAGGAGATTAATATGTAGCCACTTTAGTACGCAGTAAATTACAAGCTATTTTTCATCCAACTTGCATACTTCCAACCCATTTTATTGTCAAATGGTACTATTCGACCCGTTTTTAGCTTGTAATGGGGGAGTGCATGTCTTTGGTAAGAATTTGTGAGTTAATAAAGTGTTCTTTAGCAAAAAGGAAACACTTTGGTGCTCTTATAATTATGCTTCAACATCCCCTATTAACTAAAAGATTAACACAACTACAATATTCCCGCTTAGTTATCCCGCACAATATTGCACTCAATTTTATGTTGACTAATGAAAATATTTCCTAAATTTATGTAGTATATAGGAATATTTGTAATGTTACATAGGATATTATTATTGTTTGAGTTGTTATTTTTGGCAGAATATTTTTCTTGGGGAGACCCTTGGGATTGATTAATGGATGGAAGGATCCCTATAAGATAATGATTTCCAAAATTTTGGCAACTGAATAAGAGCGTAGAGTAATACTATTACGTAGTTACTCATTCATGGACAAATATTACTCAGTCATAGACTTTTTTTCATTAATTTTCTATAACTTACCTTTCACCATAAAACAAACTAAACAAAATCTCTCTAATTTTCTCCCTCACAAAATTTGTCAAATCCGTCAAATTACTCAATTATAGACGCTAGTTTTCATGTCGATCATACAATAATTCTAATTTAGGGTCTAATTTAATTCATACTAAGAAAATTAGGGTTTGAAAAATTAATATTGAATAAGAGATACGAACGCGATGGTGATTCTGCGTTTGGTTTTCAAAAGACAATAAAGGGCATGCAATTGTTGTATGTTCATCCGAGAGATTAATTGAATAATGTATACATGGTATGCTATTGGTCGATGTTGTATATGGAACACTAATGTGGTTATCATGCGCATGCCTATTGTACACATGCCCTTCTTCGTTTTATTTTGTACACACAGTTCTCTGATTGTGTGGCTGCTCCGGTGGTTCGGGAGAAGAGTGGGTGCGGTGGTCCAGTGGTCTGGCCGTGCCCGGGAGATGGCGGCAGGGGACCATGGGTGGTTTGTTGGTGGGAGTTAGATTTCTTGATTAGAGAGAATATTGATTATGAAACAAAATGGGTAGAAATGACAAGGGTATGACGGTCATTTATGTCCATGATTGAGCATAACCCTATTATTATTGGCTTTTTTATTAGAAATAAAAAAAAAAAACATTATTTTAATTATTTCGTAAATCGATTTTAGATGTGAGATATCCTTTTTTACCCATTTTCGATATAATGTCAATATGCGTTTTAATTACATTTTCCATCTAACTTAATTGTATTATTAATATCCTAAATTAGTTTCAAATAATGATTATAACATTATTTTTAATAATAATAATCATAGGTTAAGACAAAAATAACTTAACTTAAAGTGTCTTCTAAATTCTAATCGTAATAAACTGTCTTTTTCTACCTTTTTYTGTATTATATTTAGTAAATTATAACATTAAATTAAAAGTACACTTAATTTATGCAAGTACACTTTATTTATGCAAATAATTTAATTGACAACGTCTCTATAAATAAATAAAAAAATCTAAAAAATAGCGTGCTATAGCACGGAAACTATACTAGTTTTTTTTAAATGAGTTAAATTATAAAAAGAATACTTTGATATTTTATGAAAATAATAATCAATACGATAACTATTAGAATTGAACAAAAGTAGAAATGATTCTCGTAGTAGCGTGGCTAGTTGTCATAATAATTACATAAATTTGATGCTAAATATATCTTGTTTAAAAGAATTTATTCCCTTGTAGCTATAGGCATATTTTGTAGGAGCATATATTTAAATAAACACGAGGTACATTTATTCTAAATGTAATATCACCAGAAATGTTCGAAAATTATCCTATTCGGAGTTGTCTTTCTAAAAGAGTGTGATTTGCAACGTGTTGAGATGTTATATTAGGAATTGGGACGAGGAGGAGAAAAAAAAACATATATCGGATGTATTACCTCAGATTTTACTTGTTCTTGAGCATATATGTATTTTTTCGGAGTTTATTACCTCAACCTTTATTTGTTTTTGAGTATATGTGTGTTTTTCTGAGTTTATTAAAGTTTATGAATTAGATTTTAATTTTTTCCCGTCAAAACTCAAATTTAACTAAGTTTGTATGTAATGTTATTGAGTTTTGTTATAATTTTTGGAGCATAATGTTTTAGTGAATGAACTCAGAAACTTTATTGTAAAACTCATAATTTTTAAAATAAAACTCAAAAACTTTATTATAATGCTAAAAAACTATAAAACTGGTGGTAATATATCAAATGTATAATCCACATATTGGACGGGGAGGTATGTGGTCGAAGAGCTAACTATTGTATTACAACTAACGTAATATAAAAGTTTTGTAAAAAGTTGAATACATAATGTCATTAGAAAATTCCATTTTAACATCTAGATTATAAGTTACGCCATATTTACTGTTATTATTAATCCTTTTGCTTTTCTAATTATATGTCTTTGTTTTTATTTTATTTTATTTTATTCCAGAATCTCCCAAAATACTCGGTATGAGTAAATGTTACTCCCCGACAACCTTCTAAAATATGAAATTTGTACGATTTAAAATACAACTAGATCTCAAAAATAAAAATTGTTGTTTCAAGATTATTATAATACGGAGTAGTATAGTAAACCAGTGAGTGATATTAATGTACTAGTAGTAAAAAAAGGAAATTAAACCCTCCAATATAGAAATATACTAATCCGTATAACTTTATAAGGTATTTATAAATCCGTTAAATAGTACAAAAAAAAATATTTCGGAGGAAGCTTGTTAAATTGTTAATATACTTATATAACAGATTTTTTTTTGTAAATTTTTTTAATTAAATAATACAAGTGTTGGTACTCGGCCCTTTCAGGCTATCTTTTTCTAGTATTAAAATTTACTTTCAATAAAATTATTTTAAAATTGCATAACTCATAAGTTTATCATTACTATATTATATATACTTTATTTCGTTGTTAGTATTCCAGTACTCCCACCGTAATTATTGTATTTTCATTACGGCCACATTAATATTGATAATTTCACTACTTCCGTTGTTACTTCTATTACTTTCACCACTACCGCTAGCTGCTAATATTATTACTTTGAATATTCAGATTAGTGATTACAATCACATTAATATATCAAATGTTACTGCAATTCTTTTTAGTAATAACAAATTATTTTTTACTATTTAGGCATGTGACTTTAAGATGCTTAGATATTTATATAAATATATTACATATTTGCATTAAATCAAATCGAAATAATTATGGAATATTATACTTTTTGGAAATCTAGATTGATTTATTTACCTTTTAATAGTTTTCAAAATATGATATTGTTATACTAATTAATAGCATAAGTTAGACATGTTTATGGTAAGGAAAATCACCATATTCTGGTGTTTTCTAAATTTATACTTTAAACATAACTATATAATATTTACATTGAAATCTCTTAGTCAAGTTTATGACACCGGGCTACCGATTAATACTAGACAGGTATGACTAATTTGTATAAATTTATTTAATTACATTAAAATTCCATAATTTTTAAAATATATATTGTATTATGATTGATTGACAATTTGATAATTTTAGAATTTAAAGAAAAACGAAAACGAAAACGAAAATGTAATTAAAGAAAATCGGAAAAAGTATTTATTATTCGGCGTAGTACAGTTAAGAGATTTGGCGTCAAATCCTTTGACTCGGATACCCCTTTGGGCCCCGCCGACCCATATTTGTTTCGCCATCGCTTATTTAAGACGGTCATAACTTAAAAGACGGTTCTTACACCCGATTAAAATAAAGACGGAAATAACTGAACGTGTTTACTTTCTTCACTCTTTAATTGACTCTTGCCACTCTCAATTTCCAATTCCAATTCTAGGGTTTTATTATTTATCCCCAAATGTTGTTCATCAATTAACAATCGAATCAATCTACTCCTCTTTCAACAATCAACGTTCAACAATGGCGGACACTCCAATCACAGATTCCCCTAATCCACCTCCTAATTCCATCGAAGATGACCTCGCTTCTCTTAACATCGCCGGCAATGACGAAACCGCCGATACTCCGGCGTCGGATACGTCGGATACGGCGGAGGTAACAGTGGAGGAATCGCTGGAACCTGCGGAGGAGACGGTGGAGGAGAGTGTGATAGAGGAGAAGGAAGAAAAAGACGAAAATACCCCTGATGACGAAGAAACGATGAAAAAGAGTAAGGCGATTACGGTTACGTATCCGGTACGACCTGGAGCAGAGGTTTGTTCGTTTTATATGAAAACAGGGAATTGTAAATTTGGTAACAGTTGCAAGTTTAATCACCCTCCTCTCCGTAAATTTCCCCAGGTTAATTTAATTTTAATTCTTTTTTATTTTTATTTAGGGTTTATGCTTGATCTTATCTGATTATTTGTAAGTGTATCGTTGTCATTGTCGTTATCGTTATCGTTATTGATCGTTATCAATGATCAGTGATTTGGAGTGATAAATGGAAGAATAGTTTGCTGGTAGATTATTATTTATTAAGCTAAAGTTGGTTTCTTTTACTGTAATTGTAATTGATGGGATCATGTAGTTATTTTGATCATATATATTCCCTTTGTCTCGGTCATTTGTTTACGTTTTATATTCTTAGTGACTGGGTATTTTAACAAAGGTAAACAAATGACTGGGACGAAGACGGAGTATATAAATTTGCGTGTTTGTGATTGGTCTAGTTGGATTTTGTTTAATCTGATCTATGACTGTTTCTTGATCAACTTAATTCGGTCTGATCATTTGTTTAACTTCTCTTACATTAAAACACCCTTTGCCGAACACTAAAAAGGTAAACAGTTGCATTGACGGGGACAGAGGGATACTCGTAACAAACTTTGATGTGATAACTATATTAAGCTAAACTTGACATTTTTTTGGTGTAAGTATGGTAATTCATCAAGCATATTGGTTGGTTTATCCTAGTATATATAGGACAAATGCGTGGTCCTATATGAAGTTAACTTTTATTTTTATTTTATTTTTCTTTTTTCGGTGTTTTATCTGTCCTAATTTGTGTTTAGATTTTCATTTTGTCGGTGTAATGCGGTAACTAGCTTTATCTATCATGCATGTTGTTTGATTCAAATAGAGGACCGATGTCCAGTTCAATATCTTGCAAGTTTTTTTTTTTTTTTCGGTGTTTTACTTTGCTTTATTTATGTATATGTCGTCTATTCGGGAAATTTCTCGATGCATTTAAAAGGGTTGACATTTTGTTATAGACTGCCGACTGTGTATTACTCCCTCTAATTCTTTGAATTTGCACCATTTTTCACATATTGTGAAAAAAGGTAGAAATCTAGCGTAATTAAATGTTGCTCCTTACAACGGTATAGCGAATATCAACATGAAGGGCTCTTTTTCTTTGATGTACCTTACACAATGTGTGCCTGCTTGTAGAACAGAAAGCATGATAGGTATTTCAAGTTGCATTAATCTGATATTTCTTTTGTTTCACATGTATGAAGGGTGGTAAGGCGAAAGGAAAAGACGAGTCTTTTGAAACTGCTACTCAAAATGTGAAGGAAAATGATGATGATTCATTCGAGAGAGAATTCCGAGTTAATTGCAAAGTATGCATCTCCTCTTCCTCTCTGCATGCACTCTGAAAAATAAAAATTCTTTTTTTTTTTCTTAGCAAAAAATTTGATTCATTCGGTTTGCATCCTGGCATATGGTGAGGCAAATAATTTTCCATGTAATAGAAGTACTATATAAGCAACTTGCTATTAATGCCTCAATCTTTTGGTTGGGCCTGTCTCATTATGAATCTTTTGTAGCTTATTAGTTTAGGTATTCTTCAACTGTGCTCTGTTATCCTTTGTTTTGATACTTAATAAGTTGGAATGCAAGCTGAAGGACTATTATTTACGTCATTACTATGCTTTGTATCTAGTCATTATCTTCCAAGAGTTCCAACCACTCAAGTTTTGAACTATAGGTTAATTATTCAGTCATACTGCATGGTATTGTACCTTGCATCGCTTGGTTTTGTTTGCATGAATAGGTTGATTTCTTCCCTGATCAAATTCTTGTCTTTCATAGTATCTTTTCCATGGAGTTTACAACTATCCACGAAACACCTACTACTTCTTTTTCTGCCATGGTGGCATTAAATGTTGACAGTGTCTTTTCTGATGGCATTAAATGGCTTTTATACTACGTAATTATCTGGGGCGGGTTTAGATTTTGTTTTGTTTTGTTTTTTATCTTGTTTTTTCTTGGAACAATACTACTAACCCCGAAATGCCGAATGTTTCTCTTTCTGTTATGATGACATTTATTGTGGAGTTTTCGCAATTGATTTGGGGTGTGGGTTGTGGGCTGGTTCCGTTCTTTAAAAAGTCTTTTGTTTTATCTTTTATTAACTCTTTTGTTTGTATTCTTTTCTTCATGCAGTACTTCGATCGGCCTGGTGGGTGTAAATTTGGGAAAGCCTGTAAATTCAACCACAGCAAGAAAGCTTCACCTGCATCAGAGCTTAATTTTATGGGTTTGCCTATTCGTCCGGTATTTTACCTCTCATAAAATCAAATCTCACCTTCTTGAGCAATCTTGATTTCGCTACTTGGATTTCGATTACTGCATTGTGATTATTCAAACCTTGTCTCGCCCCAGTGGTGTAGTGTTGTGTTAATGCATTGTGATTGTTGGTTGAATAATTCTATACCTCTAGGTGGCGTGACCTATGTTTCTGAAGAGAACTATAATTTGCTGTGAATTCTCATTTTCCTTTTTCCAATGGTAGTTTATAATCTTCACCGAGGTTCTTTCTTGACAGGGGGAAAAAGAGTGCCCTTATTACATGCGTAATGGCTCATGCAAATTTGGAGCGCACTGTAGGTTTAACCATCCTGAACCTACATCTGGCGGAGGGCATGACGATTTGCCCAGCTATGGCAATGGAGAACCTATATCATCACCTGATGCTTCACAGTCCACTCTAAAATCCTGGTCTCCTCCTGCACCTGTAAATGAAAATCCTGCATATCTACCTTTGATGTTTCCTCGAACTCAAGGTCGTCCTGCTCAACCTGAATGGACTGCTTATCAGGTATCATCCTATTAAAAAAATATTTCTAGTGTCTTGGACCTTTGCATGGGAGGAACAAATTAAGTATTGGCAAAATAAACTAGTGTTTGCCTCAAGTTACGAGTACTTGCCTTATATTACGCCTTTAAAATCTACGGAATACGGAAAGGAATAGCAAGAAATGGGGAAACTAGGAATAGGTATGGTGGTATTATGGTGATCTGGGTTTCCTGTGTTTTTTTTGTGTCGTCACTTATCATAGTTTAGCATATATTCTAATTATTTTATGTGCGATGACATTGAGAAGGCTCCTGTTTATCCACCTGGAACTATTCCCATGGCACCAACGTATGCAATGTACAACCAGCCATCAGAAAGAAACATTTTTTCACATCAGGGTGAACCAATTGACGAGTTTCCTGAAAGACCTGGACAACCTGAATGTAGTTTCTTCTTGAAAACTGGCAACTGTAAATACAAATCTGCATGCAAATTTCACCATCCAAAAAATGTATTGGAGAAGTCATCTGCATGTTCTCTCAGCGAGTTGGGCCTTCCTTTAAGACCTGTAAGTTATCTATCTTATCAGTGTGAAGAATTATAGCTCCTTTTAAGTAAGATTATTCAATTGTTTCGGTAGGGATAAGTTTTTTCGATGGATGCAACTTGAGAAATCATCATTTCCTGGCTGTTTATTATGTCCGATGAAGTAGTAACTAGATTATAGTGTGTACCAAACAACCATTTTAAAGGAATTTTAAATTACCATCTTAAGTGACAACTAGCCAAAACATGAGTACTAAATTACCATTTTAGCGGAATTAATAGCCAGTATCAGCTATAGGTGGTAAACAGGTAAAGTCATTGAAATATGGTACTCATGGCCTGCTGAAACACATAAGCATCAAACGCTGCTCTTGCGGCTCTCTCAAATTTCTTTCAGGGAATTGAACTCCCTAGTAAGTTCCTACATCGGCATTAAATGATTAATGTTTATTAGAAAACAGTCAAGTTGGATTTTGTTCTGATTTTGCCTTGTGATCTTCGTTACGCTTGTGTCTGATGCCAAATAATTGCTCAAATTGGACATGCAGGGTGAAAACATATGTAGCTATTACAGCCGATATGGAATTTGCAAGTATGGACCTGCATGTAAATATGATCATCCAATAAATCATGCTCCTTCAGCAGTAGATATTACACCGGGTTTTTGCAACCCGATGATCAACAATCATGTTATGGCAGCTGGTAGCTAAGTGGATTCAAGAATCAACCTACATTCTCGATTGCTTTGCAGTGATGATTCAGGTTTAGGCTTTTTTCCGATCACTAGAAAGCTGTTGAAGCCAAGGGTGGCAAGTGTTGAATTTCTCGAACAGTTTGTAAATTATGTTCGGAACTAAGTACACTATGTAACTTATGACCATGTCGTAATACAACTTGTTTCAAATTACTCAAAATTTGCTCCGTATTTGAAATGGTTTTATGCAGAAGCTATTAAATTCCTCATTTAATTTATGGTTGATGGCTAATACAGTAGTTCGTACCAAACCATCTACATAAGGCTCCGGTGCCAAGTTTATGTCGATTGAACTAAAACTAGAATGGACCCTTGGGTATTACTAGAAACGGGACTATAATTTTGGGATGAATTTTAAGGGGAAAGGGATAATAAAATTGAAATGGAGGGGGTATTGTATATTTTAATTGTTTTTTATGCTTACGTATTAGAAATGATTAAAAGGTAAAATGGAATAAATATCATATATGACGCGTTCTTCACATTTGAACATTGGCTTTGTTGCTCGCAATGGTGCTGCGGGCAACAAAGGTGGTGAGAATTATAGGCTTTGTTGTCGTAACAAACTCCCGGTCGGAATTCCATAAGCCTATAATTTTCACCACCTTTTTCCAAATGTTTGTTAGGACAATAAATATCCTAACAAACTCCCGGACGGAATTCCATAATCCTATAATTCTCACCACCTTTTTCCATGTAATTGCAAGCTAGAACAAAAAACGAATCAATAAGGTCTTGTTTGGTTGCCCCTTGTAAATCATGAAAGTTGTAAAATCCCATGAATTATGAAATTGGAACTTGTTTGGTTGTTCATTTTTGCCATGACGTAGACATTCTATTTTCCAAGGAGTTTTCAACTCTTCCACAATGGAGGAATATCATTCCATGAATTTTGAAATTGGAACTTGTTTGGTTGAGCACCCTCAGTTTGTGAAACAGTTCCGCCCTATTGGACTATGTAATGTAGTTTACAAAATCATCACGAAGATGATCGTCAATCGGCTCAAGCCCATTCTACCTATTCTTATTAACCCAGTGCAAACGAGTTTTGTACCCAAACGTCAGATTACGGATAATATCATTCTTGTCCAAGAGGTGCTTCATTCGTTGCGCAGCAAGAAGGGAAGGAAAGGATATATGGCTCTTAAGCTGGACCTCGAGAAAGCTTATGACAAGCTGGAATGGCCGTTTATCAGACATACTTTGCGAGATATGAGGCTTCCGGATAACATGGTTCAAACCATTATGGATTGTATTCAAATGTCCTCGCTAAGCATCTTGTGGAACGGGGAGAAAACTGAAGCTTTCAAACTAACTCGGGGTATCCGTCAAGGGGATCCTTTATCACCATATTTGTTTACGATTTGTATGGAAAAACTAAGTCAGTTGATTGAGCATGAAAGGCGTGAAAACAGGTGGTTCGGGTTCCCTTCATGCAGAGGAGGACCTATCTTATCTCATCTTTTATTTGCTGACGATATAATTTTATTTGGTGAAGCGACGGTGCAACAAGCTCGTGTAATCAACAAATGTTTAGATATTTTTTGCCGAGCTTCGGGCCAGAAGGTAAGTTTGGAAAAGTCTCGCGTTTATTTTTCGCCTAATGTGGATGAGTCGACTCTAGCAGAAGTGAGCAATGAATTGCACGTTGAAACAACGGAGGATTTAGGGATGTATCTAGGTGTCCCTACGATTAATGGCAGAGTGACTAAATCGACTTTCGAGTTTATTGCTCAGAAGGTTGATAAGCGCTTGACTGGATGGCGATCAAAGAATCTGTCGATAGCAGGAAGGGCAACGTTAATTCAATCTACTCTGACAGCCATACCGGCATATACCATGCAAACGGCTAAGCTTCCTCGGGCTTTGTGTGATGACCTGGATAAGAAGTCTCGTCGCTTCTTGTGGGGTGGGGATCAAGATGCGAGAGGAGTCAGTCTTGTGGACTGGAACATGGTCACTAAAGAAAAGGTTAATGGAGGTTTAGGACTTCGTTCTATGCGTCAAGTGAATGTGGCCTTCATGGCAAAACTGGGATGGCGTATTCTGACGGAACCAAATACGTTATGGGCTCGAGTGCTGCGACATAAATATTGTCGAGGACGGTGTGATATGCTAATGTTTGAACCCGAGAATAGTAGCTCCAACACGTGGAGAGGAATTGTTGAAGCCATGGAGTTAACGAAAAAGGGGATGGGTTCAGCGATAGGGAACGGTTTCAACACTCTGTTCTGGCAACACCGTTGGGCAACAGAACGCCCTCTAATTGATTTAATTGAAGGGCAAATTCCTGAAGATGCTATAAATGCTTCGGTTGCGGACATGTGGGATATGAATACGGGTTGGCGTTGGGAGGCATTTGCTGAGCTGCTGTCGCCTGAGCTTCTACAAACGATTGCCTCTTATGAGGTCATGGCAGGGGATGAAAACTTGGATCAGTTTTATTGGGCAGAAACCTCGTCGGGACGGTTTTCTATAAAATCAGCGGTTAATTTAATAAGGGGACAAGGTGTGGAGGAAAGGAATGTGAACTGGAAGCTACCATGGAAGACATGGGCACCACAGCGTATGAGATTGTTCCTATGGCTGCTTATGCATGACAGGGTCATGATGAATGTGAACCGTGCGAGAAGAAACTTCACTGACGATCCTCTGTGTGCCGTGTGTAAGGAGTCTGAGGAAACAATGCTCCATCTTCTTCGTGATTGTAGAGAAGCTCGTAAGGTTTGGGAACTGTTTCCTTTTGTGAAAGATAGTTCCTTCCAGAACATTGGGGGAATTCAGGACTGGATTGTGTATAATTTATCTCACGAAGGATGCGTGGAGCTCAGACTATGGGCTACGTCATTTACTGTGATTGTGTGGTGGCTTTGGAGATGGAGGAATGCTAAAGTCTTTGGTAGGGGGGATAGTGTGCCTGTGCAATCAACTGCTTTCTTAAATCGTCAAGTAGAAGAAGTCATTAACGCGCAGGGAGCTGGTATTTCTGGACGCGAAAACAAAGACATGGTTCATAAGGAAGTGTTTGTTCGATGGGTTGCTCCACCACACTCATGGGTGGTCCTGAATATTGATGGGGCATCGAAAGGAAACCCGGGTCCTGCTGGCGCAGGAGGGATTTTCATAAATGCAGATGGACGCATCATTGAAGCATTTGCAGAGAAGTTGGGTATTGCTACGGTGACGCGAGCGGAGCTGATGGCTTTGAAACGAGGATTAATTATTGCAAAAGAACGGAATTTATCACGTATTATCATCCAAACTGATTCGATGTTGGTGGCAAGGATATTGGAACCGAAAGACTCGTATCCGTCGGCGCATTCTCATTTGATGCAGATATGTAGAGCCTTTATGGAAGACACATCATGGAGGATTCAAATCAGTCACATTTATCGGGAAGCCAACAGTTGTGCGGATCTCATGGCCAATATTGGAGTAAATCAGCCAGTGCAGTTATATCGAGTGGATCATACTAATCTACCAACTCGGTTGTTTGAGCTAATTCAGCAGGTTATGGGAGGAGTGGCGTGGCCTCGTTTTGTCCCTATGTTTCCTTTCTAGTAGACTTTGTCTGGATTGGAGTAGTGTAGTTTGTTTTCGTAATTTCATAGTTGGATGTAATCCGCTTCTCTTGACCAAAAAAAAAAATGGAGGAATACCTAGATCCCCTAGGTAATTGCAAATTTCGGTGTAATTGAATTCCTACATCGGCAACCAAACGGATTTAGCTAATTCACATGAATTTCACGTGGGAACTTAATTCCTATGAATTCGATACTCCGGTGGAGTTGTATTCCAACGGACAACCAAACGAGACCTTAAGTCTTTCTTAAGAGTCCTAGACCTGGTAAACGGGTCAACCGGGTCGGGTCGGGTGAATTATGGGTCCACTCATTTTGGGTCTGTGACTTTGAGTCTGGCCGGGTCATTTCGAGTTTTTTCCAGGTCAACTATTATCAAGTTATTGGGTGAATAATAATTAGCTTGACGAGTGGAGGACGCACGATTATCATCATAGTGGTCTCATTTAGTAGTTTGATCATTGTAGTTATAGATTTAATTTACTTTGGGATTTTTGTGGTTTGGATTGTAACCATATTTGACCGTATTTGTTTTGGTATTCATTAATAAATATTAAATCTTCGGCAAAGAGTTGATTTTGATATTTTCTACCCCTGAAAACCGAGGTGGTAATCCTTCCATTTGCCTTGGGAGGTCTCGCTAAAGACTCCTCGGTAAATGGGGATGGTACAGGTCTAGTTTCAACTCAAATAACAAGTAATTTCACGATCATCCAATTTTCGCGCGATGCTGATCTATCACATACGTATACCCCCAAATATCCTATGTTGCTCCTTAAATATTGTGGGAGCGCTTTATTGGACTCGAGAAATTGTCTGGTTTGTTTATGGAAAATTTTGTTTCGGGACCACCAAATACCGAAAACCGTGTATTATATATTTATATTCTAGACACTTTAATTTGAGTTGTTCAGGAAGCCATATCGGATCAGTTTATCTTTTTCGTGTTTTAATTTCACGTTTCTGGGGTCGCTTCAGTAGTTACCGTATTCGATTTCAGCTCCAAATAACAAGTATTAATTCGCTTTTCACTATTACATGATTTTCCCCCGGGGCTGATTTATCACATATCGGCACCCTCATATGTCATTTGCTACACCTCTAAATTTGTGTGAGCGCTTTATCTGATCGAAGGAACCGTCCGTGTGAATTACGGACATTTTTTTCCATGGACTCTATAATCCCGAAAACCGTGTATTATAATATATTTCAATTTGAGCCGTTCGGGAGGTCATTTCAGGTCGCATTTCTTTTTCTCCCGGTCCTTCAACCACGTGTCCAGGGTCGCTTCGCGAGTTACCCTATTCAAATTCAGCTCCAAATAACAAGTATTAATACGTTTTTCAAGATTATCCGATTTTTTTCTAACTGTTTTATCGCATACTGAAACCCTTAAATGTCCTCTGTTACGTTTCTGAATTTTTGTGATCACTTTATCTAACCGAAGAACTCGTCCGTGTGAAGTAGAGACCTTTTTGTTCCTTGACCCCGTAATCCTGAATACCGTGTATTATATTGTAATACTGCGGTTTTCTGTGCTTATAGTTGCTCCATCGAGTAGGAGTTACTCTGTCGAGTAAGTCATGTCAGTGTTTGAATCAGGCTTTGCCTGATGGGTACTCGATCGAGTAGGTGCACTACTACAAATTCAGGCAATAACAACGCCCCTTTAACAACGCTTATTCACGAAAATTACGAAAAAACGTTGTCGAATGGATTATTATTTT
>VHZZ01000075.1:79993-120992 GCA_009801015.1 Silene noctiflora | reverse complement strand
GATGGAACTTTTTTTTTTTGTCTTTGGCGAGTGACATTTTGAGTTAATGGCAGCTAACTATAAAACGGAAATAATATTAGAGAGGAATATATAGGAGGACGGAACTTTTTTTTTGTCTTTGGGAGTGACATTTTGAGTTAACGGGAGCGAACTAGAAAACGGAAATAATATTAGAGAGGAATATATAGGAGAACAGAACTTTTTTTTGTCGTTGGGGAGTGACATTTTGATAACGGCAGCTAACTATAAAATGGAAATAATATTAGAGAGGAAGATATAGGTGTACGGAACTTGTTTGTGTTCGGGGTGTGACATTTTGAGTTAATGGCAGCTAACTAGAAAACGGAAATAATATTAGAGAGTATAGGAGAACAAAACTTTTCTTTTTGTCTTTGGGGTGTGACATTTTGAGTTCACGGCAGCTAACTAGAAAACGGAAATAGTAAACCGAGGTCTTAAAAACCTCATACTTGTAATTGGGGTCCTTAAAGCTATTGTTCCCCATAATTGAGGTCCTTTTATTGTTTAATCGGACTAGTGGAGAGTTCTTAATCAACGCTAAATAAATACCGTAACTCATATGTATATGTATATAAGTATGCTTTATGTAATAATGTGTTTTATGTCGTTGCTAAATTTATTCCTCAGGAGCGTCTATGCTGAAGAATGTACAGCCCTTTGTGGCAGGGTATAGATACGGCTCGGTTGGAGTCGCCCACAATGGTAACCTCGTCAATTACCAAAAACTACGCCACAGTTTGGAGGACAGCGGCAGTATTTTTAACACTAGTAGTGATACCGAGGTTGTCCTTCATTTGATCGCTATCTCCCAGCAACGCCCTTTTTTCCATCGCATTATCGAGGCGTGCGAGCAATTGGAGGGAGCCTACTCCATGGTCTTCTTGACCGAGGACAAGCTGGTCGCTGTGCGGGACCCACATGGCTTCCGCCCCCTCGTCATGGGCAGGAGGAGCAATGGGGCTGTTGTTTTTGCATCTGAGACGTGTGCGCTTGATTTAATTGAGGCTACTTATGAGCGTGAAGTTTGTCCGGGTGAGATAGTGGTTGTAGACAAGGACGGAGTTCGGACCCATTGTCTAATGCCTCACCCGGAGCCAAAGCAATGTATTTTTGAGCATATTTACTTTTCTCTTCCTAATTCAATTGTTTTTGGGAAGTCTGTGTATGAGTCGCGACATGCCTTTGGGAAGATTTTAGCGATGGAGGCGCCTGTTGAGTGTGATGTAGTTATAGCTGTGCCTGACTCTGGTGTGGTCGCTGCCCTAGGGTATGCGGAACAGGCGGGTGTGCCCTTCCAACAAGGGTTGATTAGGTCTCATTATGTTGGCAGGACGTTTATTGAGCCGTCCCAAAAGATTAGGGACTTTGGTGTTAAGCTGAAGTTGGCACCAGTTAAGGCGGTTTTGGAGGGTAAGAGGGTGGTTGTTGTGGATGATTCCATTGTTAGGGGTACAACATCCTCAAAAATTGTTAGGTTACTTAAGGAGGCAGGTGCTAAGGAGGTGCATATGAGGATTGCTAGCCCACCTATCATTGGTTCTTGCTATTATGGAGTGGATACCCCTAGCTCTGAGGAGCTTATTTCAAATAGGATGAATGTGGAGGAGATTAGGGATTTCATYGGGTGTGATTCACTTGCCTTTTTACCTCTTGATAGTTTGAGGAATTTTCTGGCTGGAGAATCTCGGAATTTCTGCTACGCTTGTTTTTCAGGGAAATACCCAATTGAGCCTACGGAGTTGAAGGTCAAAAGGGTTGGGGATTTTGTGGATGATGGTTTAACTGGAGTTCCTGATTCCATTGATGGGGGTTGGGTTCAAGCGCGACCCCCAAAGTAGAGAAAGTTGGTGGTCATTAGTAGGCGATGGCTGTTTGCCGTTTTCCCATGATGATGACGACGATGATAATCAAGTTCATTAGGCTGCTTAGTACACAGAGGGCTCAACCATGGAGTGAGTGGAGTGAGGTGACATGAATGATGACTCGAGGCAGAGGGCTTAATCTGAGATAAGATACGTCTCCGTATAAAAAGTTTTGATTTTTTATTAGTATGTTGGTTTCACTTTTCATTTCTGCTCTTGTGGTTCTGATCTTCTGCTTCGACAATACACATGAGCTTATTATGTTTTCAGTTCATTCTCTTTGTACAACCTTTAGCCGAGATTTTGCGGAGCTGAGATTTTAATATACTTCACACTGGTTTATCAAATAGAACAAGAATGTTATGGCAGCTGGTAGCTAAGTGGATGTAAGAAATCAACCTACATTCTCGATTGCTTTGCAGTGATGATTCAGGTCCAGGCTTTTTTTGTTGAAGCCAAGGGTGGGAAGTGTTGAATTTCTCAAGCAGTTTGTATATTATGTTCGGAACTAAGTGCAGTATGTGAGCTAGAACAATGTCGGAATACAACTTGTTTCAAATTACTCAAAATTGGCTCCGTATTTGAAATGGTTTTATGCAGAATCATTTAATGATAAATTCCTCATTTAATTTACGGTTAATGGCTAACAGTTCGTATGAAACCATCTGCACAAGATTCAGATTGCAAGTTTAAGTTGATTGTAGTAAAACTTAGATTGTACACCTTTGTATTTTACCGTCTTTATCGAATATTTTATATAAAAAAGGGTAAAACTTATGTTCCATAGAGTTTTAACTTGATTACACTTTTCAAAGTAAGTGTGATGCGAATTTTGATAAATGTATGATTCAATGGAACCGAAGAAGTAAAAGCAAGGTTGATCATTTTCGCAATGTGCTACCGAATTATAAACTGGCTATATTTGAAATCTCGTGAGGCTAACATGAAAAACATTGAAAATTTATCATATCGAAAGATGACAATATATTCTTTTAATTGTTTTCGTGCTGACTCAGAAAAATTTATCAGAGAGAAATTGATATGAATAAAACAGGTCAGATCACCTCTGCAATAAACTGGCTACATATATTTACATTAGATACCGAATGATGTTACAAAATACTCCGGCACGAGCCGAAGTTGAAAAGAATAAGCTCCGAATCAAACTCAACAAGCTGAAGTTACAAAGAATAAGCTCCCGAATCAAAATTTACAATACAAACTTTCGTGCAAAAGACTACAAAATATAGAAAACAAAATAGTATCATAGATGAGTCGTTCTTCACATTTGAACATTGGCTTTGTTCCCCGCCAAGATCTTTGAAATCTCAAGACCTCGGCTGAAAGCTTGGTTGAAGAGAAGCCGAGATTGGAATGTTGAAATAAAAGGGAACCACGACAAGAATGCCACTGGTGCAAAGATAATCACACCCATGGCAGCATCATATATCCTAGCGAATTCCCGGACCGAATCCCATAATCCTATAGTTCTTACCACCTTCCTCCATGCAATCGCAAGCTAGAACCCAAAATGAAATGAATGTACAGGGTTAAAAATGGGAAGTGCCATACGAGCGTCAGTGCAAAGATGTGGGATATGCCATATGGCAGTTCCACATCTATCTCGTGAAATAGATGCATTAACAAATTCAAAAGATGGGAGAGGAACCAAATGCACACTGGTTACAAACAGACCCGACAAAACTAATTTGATCAGACCCGATTCAAACGTCCTAACGTGACCAATTTAAAGCAAGTTAAGTTAATCTACATTAAAGAAAACGAAAATCATAATCACGACTCGAAATAACCCGACTCATAATCATTGACCCGAATGTGACCTAGCATAGTAGCATGTGTGATCTGAATGACTCATTTGTTAGGTTTGATTACAAACCCATCTACTTGCAAGGGCACCCTACAGGATAAGCATACTGAAATTCTGACAGGGTTTAATATGTTTATACCCTGTATCCATGCCTAAATGCAGCATTAGCATTTCAGCAGTGCATGTGTGCAAAAGCCTTGTATACAACGTCGATCTCCTAACAAAAAGGGCCTTGTATACAATGTCAATTGTCAATAAACTTTTGTTGTAGGACACCAGAAAAGCAAAGATAAAATACTTTAAGCTTGCATTAACTTACACTAAGTAGTCCCCAACCAGTGGCAGTGAATGCAAGGAAAATTGCAAACAAGTCTGGAAAAGTCAATTGAGTGAGGACAGTGACAAGAACAACACCCGCCAAAACTGCTAAGCCAGTGAGCCCCTGAAAAAATCGCAGCCAGAGCTGGAAGCGATCATACTTCTTTGGACTGAAACTGAATATCTGCCAAACAGAAACATAAGTTCATCAGAAAATTCATGAACAACAACCCAGGTAATAGGAAGGAATAAGCAAAAAATCGTATGGAGGCAGACCTTGAAAATAATGACAGTGACTACCAAAACAATCCAGGAGACGCCATATACCTGAAAAGTAGCAGGTGGAAGGAATAAATAAAAAACTGTATGCAGAATTTACTAAGCTCAACGAACAACTTGTGTAGTACATGCACAATCAACTAACCTACAAAAGTCATTTAATTAAATACTAGGAATCTACCCTTGTCACGTCATACATGATAGAGTCAGAAACTCAAAATCACATCTTCTGGGAATATAAGGACTTTTATCTTGCAGAAAAAATAGAGAAGAAAAACAGTCTGGTAACTTAATTGAGATTATTGCAAGCTCCAAAAGCTTGAGAGTAGATCAACCTATCATCCCTCACAAAGACATCCAGTCAAGCACCCATTTCATACAATCATACTCACAGATTTGTGCCGGGTTTCATTGAGAATCCTTGAATTCATGACTACATTTCCATTTAAAGGATGATGAGCATTTGTAAAAATAATCAGCGATTCTTCAAATATGAAATATCTATATTTTTGGAAGATTCATCATTTTCTAAGGAACAGATCACTTCTAGCATTTACCTATATCATAACAAGAAATACGTACAGCAATAACATCAAATAATTCAGGAACCTAAGCAATGTAAAATCTAAGCACATTATGAAATACAAATCCTACAACTAATTGATTTGAAAATCTGCAGATCTACACCCTTATTCCTAAGTATCAGAAAGTCTGCAGTACAGAGATACGACCCATCATCTTTACAGCCAACAACAATAACATTGACCAATCATATTTTCTTTGCATCGAAAAGCATAGAGAGGGTAGTTTCCGGATGACCCATAAAAAATACCATCAGGACTGATTGCTACATCACAATATATGACGGGATAAAGCATTGAGCAAGTCATTTTCTCTATTTCCTCATATCACAAAGTCAAAGAATAGTGAATCTTTTTCTTGTCCGGAGAAGTATCTCTCCACCCACAAAAAATAAATGAGAGGGGAAAAGGTGATATAGAGAAGCCAAAATCTGAAACAAAAATCCCCAATTACAATGACATCCTGCGATAGAATGTCTCTCCAAATTCAGACAAGAGGCATTTCTGCTTGTGAGGTGAACAGGAAAAAACAAGGATACTCCACGCTGCACCGTTTCGAAGTAACAGTAACCTATTTTGTGGGGAGGGATGGAGAAAGGCTAGTGAGGTCGAGAAGGAAAATACAATCTCTCCAATGAAGAGCAAGAAACGCACCGCAAGTGATCTGCTTGACGCCACGATATGGAGCTTAAAGACAATACCATACTGAAACATGAAAAACCTCAAGCTCAAAATTGTTTCTAGAATCCGGCCTCTCCAAGTACGGATATGTGCCTGTAAGAAAAAAATGTGATTAGGCAAGTGTACTGTGTACATATCAATGAAAAAGTAGAGAACTTTCAATATAACTTTGCCAAACATTTAGAAACCAAGTATCAGATTCCAATTTAAGGGACTATATGGAACCATACACAATGTTGAGCACACTGTTTTTTTAAGACCACGTTTTAAATAATGTTTCTTATGGGATCTATGAATGCATATAAATGGGAATTTCCTTCGGGTCACTAGAAATATAAGAGTAAAAAAAAATAAAAAAATAATAATCAGTCGACAACAAACATGCAAAATGTATTGATAGTTCCATCTCATGAATTGAACTCTACACGTTGTTTGGAATTTGGATGGAGACTGAGAGATTGAGAGGGAAAGGGAGGGGAATATTTTCTTTTGGATAGCATGTTAGATTGGAGGGGAACAGGGGGATGAAATGGAGAGCTCTATTCTGCTCCTACAAGCCAAATTGAAATTCTGCCAGCATTGGAAGGATTTGAAAGGAAAGCATCATGCTCCATTCTCTTGCCCTTCCCCCTCCCTCCCTTTCTCTTTCCTTCATACTCCCTCAAACTTTAGATCTTTCCTCTGCATTACTCAGAGAATGATAACATTCCAAACAAGACACATTCCGGCCAAAACATGGAAACATGATCACATCAGGCTCATTGTACATTAAAGAAGTTGCCACATGATGGAAACTAACCTGTTCTTCTTCCCACCAGGACTCCCAGCTCTTTTCTCCTTTAATACCAACGCCACCTTTGTATAGAAGCCAGTTGACCCAGTCATCAAAATCATCAACCGTCCTGATGGTTACAAAAGACTATTAATTTGAATCACAGAGCAGTTCAACATTTAATATAAATAGGTATGTGCAAAAAGAAACAATACACAGAAGAAACAAACAAGAGAAGATTTAATAAAAATAGGAATTTCTGAATTTATGTCACCAAAGTACTGTGACTGAAAATGGTACTCTACGCACAAACCAGAACAATGTCCGACATTTTTCTTGTTCCTTGCTTTTCAAAACATATACGGAGTATATATTCAGTTTCTTAGTTCTTCATTGTCTTCTCTTCGGCAATGGGATAGCAAATCATCAACTAGAAGTGTGCTGCCTTGTTAACAGCGCAGCAAATTGGGCATAAGTGCATAACCGATAGCATTGACTCAATTTAGACAAGTGCAGCTAACATGACAGACCCAACAATCCAATACTAGTATAGATCCCGCGCAATGCATGCTCGGTATAAATAGAGTTTTTATTTTTAGGGGTATTATTTATACATTTTAAATTGGTACCTCATTAATATTTAATATTTCACTCCATTGTAGGAGTAGTTTGATATGAAACAAAAAAAAAAAAATTGAAATGGAAAACTAATCAAAGAGAACTAAGAAAAGTTATGAAATATGTATTTTTATGAAAATATTTTTTTTATCATAAAACTAAGAATCATTTTATAAATTTTCACCAACTATTTTAATGATTTTCTTTCCTCGCGAAACTATTAGTAAGAACGGGTCAAGTTATTCTCTAAAGTTACAACTATTGCATTAAATGAAAATTTACCAACTTATATTTTATAGTTTAACACCAATTTTATTTTATTTTAATGAAAATAATTATAATTTTGAATTAAAGCAAAAGATTATAGTTAATTATAAGATTATAATTTAATGAAAAGATAAATAGTTTATTGAAAGAAAGTTTTACTTGTTTCCTTAGATAAATGCATTTTCGAGGGAAAGCTAAGAGATTTTTTATTCTCTGAGTAGTAAGGGGGATTAAGCTTCTGGATCCAGGTAAAACAAGTGTATTTATATATATTCTAGTCCGAGTAACAGAGCAACTTAGGTCGAGTTATTAAGTATATTAAGAACTTTGGGTCGGATTATTAGGTACTGTTAGAACATGCAAACGGGTCGGGCCACACCCAAACGGAGGAGAGACGGACCACTTGACAACACAAGGGAGGGTTTATCCTAAAACCAATTGGCAATAATATTTTTTTTAATAAAAAATGGAAATATAACAGAGAAAAAAGTGAGTGTCAAAAAGGATATTAACCAAACCGAGGATTGAAAAAAAAAAGCTTACTTTTGCCACTCAAAGCCTGAGGGATTAAATATGTATGGAGCAAAGAGCCACGAAATAACAAGGAACCAACTGCTCAGAGTCAGCAATACGAAAGAAACAGCACCACCTTTTGAATAGCCATATGCAATGTACACAGTGAGTAACAAAGCTACTTCAAATCTGCACAGGAAATGTGCATGTTTCAGGCTCTCATATAATGAATGGGAGTTCACATTGTATAAATAAAGCCACAATCATCCACCATAAGCAAGAAACACTCACGCCTTGATGAAATGACTTCTAGAGTAAAGCCTATAGTTCTCAGCAAACTTAATGTGCTGTACAACAAATCCTCTGCCGGTGGCTCTATACTGTGAATTATAATATTTGAAAATAAGCTGTCTTTAAAGCAGAACAAACAACAAACAAAAATTGTAATCAAAGAGACTGCATAAAACAAAGAACAGAAGCCTACTTTGGCACCTCCATGCAGGATAGTACGTCCAAAGTAATGGGTCCTTGTTCCTAATGAGAATGTAAAGAACACTGAGCACAACTGCAGCTGCATGATAAGAAAACTGAAGACAGCCTGCAAGCACAAAATTACAGATGAAGTCCCTAATTGTTTAGTGAGGTTGATTAATTTAATTCAGAAAATACCCAACAGGCTACAACACAAAATACGGTGACAGGATTGATAGCATAGTACAAGGAATTGCGTAAACAGAAAGCCAATGCCAAAAAGAAAATTCAAACAAGTAGTCTCATTGGCACAGGTAGCACTTGATGAAGACATAATCCTTGTGGGCTAAGGCTTATGGCTTTTTGGGCAGAATTTCTTATCAGAACTTTGATTAGTTGCGGGAAGCAGTAATTGTTATTTTCTCATTTTGAAAGGATCCTTATCCTTCGTTCACATTTCGGTCTTTTAATATAAATATGTCTACTCATATTAAATAACAAATGTCACTTGAAGAGAAGCATGTGAAGTCAAACCTGAAGCAATCCAAGTTCTAGTATGAAACCCATAATCATAGGTATAGCTGTAAATATTCCTATTTGAACCAAGAACTGCGGTGTTAAAACTGCATTTAAAGACGTATTTCCAAGCATTCTGCCCGCCTTTTCTATTTCTGCATCAAGTCCAGATAAGGCCTGAAAAGTATATTAGCTTGTGGTGTCAGACTAATTCAACTTCACTCCTGAGTCTGTTAAAGTATGAGCCAACACATTTCTTTTTTCATGGTTTGGGTAATTCAACTGCAAAGGTGCTGAACCAATTTACTAAGATCATCACGAACAATCAACTTTTATAAGGTGGCAGCTACTAGAAACACTAACAACAACATTTATTGACCATGTCTTGTAACTAGGCAAGCACAAGTCTAATAAGGAAAGGAGTAAAGACTACCGCACATGATGAAGAAAGTGGTTTAATGATTATTTACTCCAGAATTATATCTTTTGTCGACCTGACAATTTTTGACCCAGCACATAAACCAACCTGATCAGATCCGTATTTTGTAGGGTCAAGACTCGTAAATCTTGACCCGTGACCCAAACCCGAAATGACCCGTTAATTTAAGGTCGAAACCCGACCTGACCCGTTCGAGCTGATGGGTCAAAAGTAAGTTTGATTAAATGTGAATATAAGCAATAAATATTTTTAAAAAATTACTACTAATATTTATTGTATATGAAATATGAAAAATTTAAAAAAAGGGATATTCTACGCGGTAACCTGTGTATTTTTATTTTTTACATGGTAACCTCCTTTTTAACAAAAACGCCTTTGACTGACCATAACTCATGATAAAAAATTCTAAAAGCGGCAATTTTTTTTCAAATTGACCGGCTTTACGAGATCTTTGATCTGGAAAAAAAAAAGATTTTAGTTTCTGAACTCGTGGCAAGAATTACGGTCAGTCAAACTTTAAACATTGATTGACCGTACCTCTTTGTAGCGAGTTCTAAATGCGACATTTTTGTTTTCAAATTGTCCGCGTTTTTTATATCTGATTTGAAAAAAAAAATCGTCGCTTTTGGAACTCATGGTTGTGAGTTATAGCCGGTCAAAGGCATTTTTGGTAAAAATGAGGTTACAATGTAAAAAATAAAAAAACACAGGGTTAGCATGTCGAATATCTCTTAAAAAAAATATTAATTTAAGTACTTTAAATTATTAAAGTGATTTAGAAAACCATTTTATATAACTTTCATATCATTGAACAATAAAATAATAATTAAAATAACTTAAATTTTTATTTAAAAATAGGACGGTAAGTAATGAATATTATTAAAATATTAATATTAAATATAATTTAGTTTTAAAAAATTATTCGTTTTTTATTTTAAAAATGGAAAGAAAAAGGTGTCGTAAAATTCTTTTTGACCTGTTGACCCGACCCGACCCATAACCCCTGTTTGACCGAGACCGTAGTTTGACTTGGGATCTGACCCATTTGACAGGTATACACATATTAGTATATTACTATTACACAACGCCATAATACATACTCCCTCTTATTCTAAATAAACTTCCTCATTCCTCTTATGCACAAAATTTAAGGAAACACACTACCCCACCATAGAATTAAATTTGGACCACGCACTACCCCATCATACAATTAAATTTGGACCATAAAAACACCTATCAAAAATAGAAATAGGGAAGTTATTGTGAATAGACGTTAAAGGAAATAGGGAAATTTATTTAGAATAGGAGGAAGTAAAAAAGAGGTTCTAAAATCTCCTTTATCTAGAAATCTCTAGGATATTAGTAAGCACACAAGTATTTGTAGGTGCAGTCAATCTCATTCTTTTCATTCTCTTCAATTGGGGAATATCTTCCAAATCCAAAGTTTCAAAAAAGCCAAAGACTCAATATTCTTTGAGTCTAGATAATGATGAAATAAAAGTAAAATGGTTCACTGAATTAGCGCACTTCTATTTATTGCGAAGTACACAGACATTTGCTCCGAGCAATATTGATTATGGGTCATGCGGAAACTTATATATTGATTATGGGTCCCGCGGAAACTTAGATATTGATTATGGGTCATCCGACTGCATTGGCACAATATGGTTACCATAACTACTTAACTAAGGTAAGACAACATATTTCTGATCCCCCTACGCTGCCATTTGCGGGAGCCATTGAGGCACTTAAGTAATGTTATTGCAATGATGGTTGTATTAATTCAAACTTAGATATGCCGAATAAAAGAAGAAAAATCAACTACATTTTCACTTACCATGTATACCCGTCCATACAGGAAGATATATACGGTAAGAACAACCATCTGCAGTCAAAAAAAATATCAGACCAAGAATCCAAGATAAAGAAGAGGAACTGACAACGTATAGATATACATAGACCACTTACCATTGTGCACACATAGAAACCTACAGTTGTATAGTAGAAAGACAGCATCCTGAAAAAGTCCAGAAGTTGTCCAAGCCTGTAGACATCTCTGCTCAGGACCTGCTCTCCATTGCCACCAGCAACCTTTCCCTCAAAAACAGCAATTTGATTCAGTCCAACATCTCTTCCTTTTCCAACCTACAAATACACAAATGTATCGAACTTTAGTAGCCAGATCCAGGAAGAGTAATTAATTAGTCTATTCCAAAAGCCAACTAGTGGGTATTTGATTCCTACTGAAATAGCCTAGAACACTAGATATTTTTAGTTTCTGTAAAGAGAGAAGATAGGCAGTAATACATATTATCAACAAAACCTAACCTGTATGTACTCATGGTGCGTGATATTTCCCTGCCGTAAGGTTGAGTTAAAACCTACCACAAACAGTAGAAGGCAAACAATTTAATTATATTTCACAGCAAGGTCCTCAGACTTGCTAACACGTGTCGGATGTGACACGGTGTCAAATGTGTGACACTTCGTTCTAAAATTTGAGCGACATGCGTACAATCAAACAAATATCTTAACTAATTATGTATATATAGGCACTACTTGTTATGTAAAATAATAAAACTACACCAAAACAAAGATATCTCTAACAATTCGTGTACAGAACAAAATCGTTTTTATCATCCAGTACAGACCATATTGATATAAGCTAGTGATCTAATTGGCACGAGGAAGGAAAAAATGCCCCCTCCATTCCTAGTCGGTCACACCATTCAATTCTCTACGTCTGGCAAAATAAATTAGCCTACGGTAAAAAAATTTTTTGCAAGGAAACCATTTATATTCCCCTTGCATGCGCTGTTGATCCAATTCTACTTTTTTTTTTTCTTCTTTCTGTTACATGTTGGTTGTAAGAGCAAGAAGGATGAATAGTAGATATACCAGCAAAAATATCCTCGCTGATGTTGATGACGCGTGATGACTTGCTTATACCACCACGAGTTATGTGAAAAATACGGTCAAATACATCTGGATGTCCATAATGCATACGCACTCTGCCAAAAAAAATAGCAACAATATTTCAGAGTTCAGACTAGTTGTCCGCATCTGATCGTCACAGGAAAAACAGTCAATGAACATCCCATGTTGCGCCGACTCTTCATTTTTCACAGATACTAATTTCAGACTCTTGAGACAGACACATGGACGGTGTCTGCAGAACATTTAGCACAACATTTTAAGTCAAAAATTGAAAATTATCATGAGAAATAGCTATAACTAACTCCCAAACACATACCCATGTTGCAAACGTATAACCAAGTCAGAGTAACACAGTGAAACGCTGATGAAAAACAAGAGTATGCACCAAGAAGATACATATTACATCTTTGAGTTCTCCATGCAACTCACACAGAGCTTTCCGTTTTACAGCTTTTAGCCTAGCTTATCACAGACAGTCATTTATCGCAAAAAAACATTTAACAAACCAGGGGTAACTCACTTGAGAGGTTTTGCCAGAACTCGCTGACCTAACGTCACAAAGCTCGTCTCCTGGTTGGACATAAACCAAGCAAGAGAAGAAACACTGCATAACAATATTTATATTCTGTAAATATGAAAGGTGTAGTCAAGATCAACTTAGGGTTACACTGCCAGGATGTTAGCTTCAAACCTTCCCGTGAAGACATGCTCCCTTACACCAAGAATTGTAGGAGGGCGGATGCCATGCTTTTCATGAAATTCTTGAAGGAGATTTCTCATTTTCATTGCCTCCTCAAGGTAATTATCCTATAGCATGAAGTGAAAAAATTATATTGGCACTTATATGAACACCACCTTGGCACTCTGTGAGAAAGTAACGGTTAATATAAAAGCTTTCACATAAATGTTAATGTGTGTATAATAAAACGACGGGCCTTCTTCTACAACCTCATCGTTCTTAGTTATTTTCAAGACTTAAATGTCCGGAGCAAGAAATTTTTCATATCCCTGCAGCCAAATCCACATCCCAAAACATTAATGAACAAAACAAAATAAATGCTCCAAATTAGTGCATCACGGTAGAACATCCAAAGTACAACAACTCAACAATTAGGCATTACAAGTAGCCATGTCGAAAGTGTGAAAAATTACTTGATTCATATCGATCGTTTGAACGGCTTCCCCGCGAGTGAAGACAATTGCGTGATTTTGGTTTTCAGGCTTCCCTTCACCAAGTTTTGGATCTCCGGGTAGCTTAATCGAATATATTTCCTGAAAACAAAAAATCACAAACAAATTGAAGTGCAGTGAAAGATATCTATCAACAAAGAAAAAAAAGACTGAACCTAGTTTTGTTTTGAAAAAATGCAAATCAGCCATCCAAATAGCAAGCACTTGCAATAACGTACATAATGTTTTAGCTTATTTTTGTGACCCGGTGCAAACGTGAAAATGATAACCAAGGTGGACAAGTAAACACAACATATTCTTGTAAAACTACATCAGCTATTCAGCTTCCAACTCCTAGCGCCCTGAAAGGTCAAGTAAACTGCCACCAGGAGCAAAACTAGGACATCTTTGGAAGCTATTACTCTATTAGTGTGGACTGGTTCAAGTAATCAAGGATAATCGTGATAGAGGCCAGTGAATTTTGATCTTGCCTACATTTTAAAATAGAATATCTAAACTTTGAGCGGATGGGGGTTCTGAGTTGTAACAAAAGAACTTGACGAAGGATATGACCACACCATGGGCTCAACAAATTGGACAGCAATTATGATAACAAAGCATACAGAAGATAAAAAAAATGACTAAAAGTATATACTAATCTAATTTATTCACAAACAACATTACTCGTTGCCGCAATGGCTTCCGCAAACTGCGGGGTAAGGGGGTCGGAAGTACGCAGATTCACACACATACCAAGCATCTCTAAAGTCTTCAGCTTTAAAGGTCCATAAATTCCTCACAAAATCAACATGTCAATGAGACTACTCTTGTAACCTAGGAACTAAGACACAGATGTTACACTTTTACCATCACTAAGCTGTTCAAAATACCTATGACAAATTAGGCCTGTTACAACTCCTGCATAGATACATCATAACATTGAGTCCTAATTGGTTAAGGTCAAGACTGATTGAGTACTTTCCTCAAATAAGGTCATCTGAATGTATGCAAAATATAAGTTTCCATTTTGTATCAGGTATCAGGCCAAAACCCATTTTCCCTCGTGGATTTAACTGCAAAGCACTCATAAAGAAGATCCTACATAAATGACAAACATCCGTATAGTAGCAATTGAAAAAGAGGAATATTTATTACGCTGGTCGAGCTTTCCAGAAAAAAAGCGACAGCTCATCAAAGAGCTAATATTCATCGAGTTAACATTCCTGGAATATTGATAAATGAACAACTTTTGAACTTCAATACTTAGAGCAATACCTGATCTTTTCCCTGCACATCAGCTTTGACGAGCTTGGAGTAATAATTTAGAACTTTCCCATCAGCTGCAGCAATTTCTTCAAGATGAATAAAAGCAACTCGAAGGGCCTCATTCCTGACAATGTAAAATATTTTCTTATAAATGAAGTTGAGCATAATGCAAAGAATACATACAAGAGTTCCGAATTGTTAACCACTTTCAGAAAATCTCGTTCAACAAGGTAAATGCCAAAAGAGCTAAAATTCAGAAACCCTAAATGGGATTCATATAGTGTACTGGTGTCTTCTTGTATAGGGTTATCATACACTGGTCACTTTTTGTGAATATGCTCTCTTCGAAAAGGTAGGTAAAAGGGAACATTAAATAGAGTGAATAGTGGGCAAAGTTTAGCATAAAAGATAGAGTTGATAACGAATCTGATACACATAGTTTTAGAATAGAGAAGAAATACAATTAGATGATACATGTCAAAAAGAATTGCAGGACAATAATCCCACCGACCAGCAAAGTCACCAATAGTCAGGTAACCTTGATTAAAACCACGCTATCACCCACAAATTGCATTATACCCAGATGCCATCTAACATATCGCCCCTTTAGCGCGCCTTCTTTTAGTTTCTACCATTTGACAGTCGTGACATTAACTCGAAATATAGGACGCGATGGCACTTTTGTTAAAAGAGCGCACTTCTAAGGAGCTTCTGCTCAAAGCTCAACAATGCACCAGCAAAAACTCCTTAGGCAGCTTAGGTGTGGTTTTTAGATTAAGCAGCGAGGATTGCCCTACAAAGACTCGCTTTCGCA
The DNA here is from genome assembly GCA_009801015.1 of Silene noctiflora. Classification (NCBI taxonomy): domain Eukaryota; kingdom Viridiplantae; phylum Streptophyta; class Magnoliopsida; order Caryophyllales; family Caryophyllaceae; genus Silene; species Silene noctiflora. Next base: position 105,639 of record VHZZ01000075.1, on the reverse strand, counting down.
ACGACAACAAAAAAGTTCGTAAATTACACACGACGGTTTCACGGGTCATATAAAGCGGCCACACAAATTTTGAAAAGCAACAAAGGACGCTAGAGGATGCTGGTATGAGAAAAACGAGGCTCGTGCGAAAATCGGATAATTAAGAAAAATGGATTAAAAGTTGTTATTTAGGGCTGAAATCGAATAGGGTAACTCCTGAAATGACCCCGTAGAAATGGTAAAAAAAAGCCGGTAGAAAACGGAAGTGACCCACAGCGACCTCACGAATGGCTCAAATACACGATTTTGAGGATTTCGGGTCCTGGAACAAAAATGTCCGTAAATTATAATGATGATTCCTAGGGTTAGATAAAGCGGTCACACAAATTTTGAGAATTAACAAAGTACATTTGAGATTGCCGGTATGAGATAAACGAGTCTCGTGTGAAAATCGGATAATTATGAAAAATGGATTAATAGTTCTTATTTAGAGCTGAAATCGAATAGAGTAAATCCTGGAGTGACCTATGACAAATGGTAGAAAAACAAGGAAAAAGAAAGTGACATTGAGCGACCTCCCGAGCGGCTCAACTTGAAGTGTATATAATACATGGTTTTTGGGATTCCACATTCCCGAAACAAAAATGTCTGTAAAACCAGGTCAGTTAAAATGGCCACACAAATAAATTTCGATTCGAGAAGCAGCAGAGTACGTTTGAGGATGCGCGTATGAGATAAAGGAGTCTCGTGGGAAAATCAAATAAATAGGAATAATGGATTATTAGTTGTTATTTGAGGCTGAAATTGAATATGAAAACTCATCAAGTGATTCAGAGCACGTGGATGAAAAACCGAGTCAAATTGAAGTGTATATATAATACACGATTTTCGGGAATCAAGGGTCTCAGGATAAAAATGTCCGTAAATCCCACCGTAGGGTCAGATAAAGCGGACACACAAATTTTGAAGCAAGAGGTAACGTTTGAGAGTGGTGGTATGAAATAAATGAGACTCGTTCGAAAATCGGATAATTAGGAATAATGGAATAGTAGTTGTTATTTGGAGCTGCTCCTCATGTGACCCGGACACGTGGTAGAAATATCATGTAAAAAAGAAATGTCACCCGGGGCAACCACTAAAATTAAAGTGTATAATACACGATTTTTGGGATTTCAGGGTCTCGAAACAAAAATGTCCGTAAATCCCACTGACTGTTTCTTAGGTCATATAAAGCGGACACATGAATTTTGAGAAGCAACAAAGGATGTTATTTGGAATACACGATTTTCGGGATTCAGGCCCGAGACGACCATATGGATGATTCCTAGGTTAGTTAAGGCGGTCACAAAAAATTCGAGAAGTAACAAACAACGTTTGAGAATGCCGGTATGAGATAAACGAGTCTCGTGTGAAAATCGAATAATTAGGAATAATGAATTAGTTGCTGTTATTTTGGCTAAAATCGAATATGGAAACTCATCAAGTGACCTAGGGCACAATTGAGTGAACACAAAAACTTCTGAGAGACGGTCTCTCAATAGCGTTATTGAGAGACCCGAGCCGACCTCCCGAACGACTCAAATTTAAGTGTATAGTACACGAGATTTCACGGTTTCGATCAAAAATGTCTATAAATCCCATGGACGGGTTTATTGGGTCAGATAAAGCAGCCACACAAATTTTGAAAAGCAACAGACGACGTTTGACGGTGCCAGTATGAGATAAACGAAACTTGTGCGAAAATGGGATAATTAAGAAAAATAAATGAGAAGTTGTTATTTTGGGGCTGAAATCGAATAAGCTAAATCCTCGAGTGACGGGGCACGTGGTAGAAAAAACGAGAGAAAAAAAAAGTGACCTAGAGCGACCTCCCGAGCGACTCAATTTAAAGTGTATAAAACACGATTTTCGGGATTCAAAGCTTCCGGAACAAAAATGTCCATAACCATACGGATAGTTAAAGCGGTCACGCAAATTTTGAGAAGAAATAGAGGACGCTTGAGAGTACCGGTAAAAGATAAATGAGCTTTGTGTGAAAATCGGATAATTAGAAATAATGGATTACTAGTTGTTTAGGTTGAAATTGAATATGGTAATTCCACAAATGAAACAGGACATGTGGTAGAAAAACAAGGTGAAAGAAAAACATGAACAGGGCGACCTCCCTTACGGCTAAATTTCAAGTATAATACACGGTTTTCGGTATTCTGGGTCCGGAACAAAAATGTCTGTAAATTATAGCAATAGTTTCTTGGGTCAATTAAAGTTGCCACACAATTTTCAAGAAGCAATAGAGGACGTTTGAGGGTGTCGATACAAGATAAACGAAGCTCGTGTAAAAATCGGATAATTAAGAATAATGAATTAATCGAATAGGTGACCCAAGGTGGTAGTAATAGGGAAAAAAAGGTGACCGGGAGCGACATTCCAAGCATAATACACGATTTTCAAGGGTCCCGCAACAAAAATGTCCGTATTATGAATGATTCCTAGGGTTAGTTAAAGCTGTCACACAAATTTTAACAAGCAACCGACGTTTGAAAATGCTGGTATGAGATGTGAAAAAGGAACATACATCGGATGAACTACCTCACATTTTATTTGCTTTTGAGCATGTGTATTTTTTCCGAGCTTATTACCTCAAACTTTTTGTTTTTAAGCATGTGTATTTTTTTCTGACCTTATTGAGGTTAATAAGTTAGATTTTAATATTTTTTTCCGTCAAAACTTAAATTTAACTAAACTTATATGTGATGTTTTTGAGTTTTTATTATACTCCTTCCTACTCTGAATGCTGGACCACATAAAACACCTTACCCCACATAGAATTGAACTTGGACCACACAAAACTTACCAAATAAGGAAAGGGGAACCAACACTCCACTAGCACCGAAAAGAAAAGAGGAACCAATATGACGACTAGGATGAGTAATTTTTTGAGCTTAATGTTTAAGTGAATGAACTCAAAAACATTATGGTAAGATTCATAATGTTTAAAACAAAACTCAGAAACCTTTATTATAATACTCAGAAACTATACAGTTGGTTGTAGTACATCGGATGTATAATCTACTTACTCATATGAGAGAAACAAGACTCGTGCGAAAATCGGATAATTAAGTAAATTGATTAGTAGTTATTTTAGTTATTATTTTGGGGCTAAAATCAAATAGGAAAACTCGTGACACGTGGTAGAAAAAGTTGGGAGAAAAAGAAACGTGACCGGGGAGACGGTTTATCATCTCATATAAAACGACCACACAAATTTTAAAAAGATGGAACACACCTTGTGTAGGATTTACGTGACCGTGATTCTTGAAAAAAAAATGTCCGTAAATCCTACACACGGTTTATCATCTCATATAAAACGGTCACACAAATTTTGAAAAGCAACACAGGACATTTCAGGGTGTCGCTATGAGATAAACAAGACTCGTGCGAAAATCGGATATTTCAGAAAAATGGATTAAAAGTTGTTATTTTGGAGTTGAAATCGAATAGGTTAACTCGTGAAGTGACCCAGGACACGTTGTAAAAAAATCGGAAGAAAAGAAATGTGACCAAGAGCTGCTCAATTTGAAATGTAATACACGGTTTTCGAGATTCCGGAGTCCCGGAGCAAAAATGTCCGTAACTTAAAGGAACGGTTTCTTGAGTCAATTAAAGTGGCCAGACAAATTTAGAAAAGCAACGGAGGACGTTTGAGGGTGCCGAAATGAGATAAATGAGACTCGTGTGAAATTCGGATAATTAGGAATAATGAATTAATATTGTTATTTGGGGTTGAAATTAGGCTAAATCTTGGAGTGATAAAGGGCATGTGGTAGTAAAATCAGGAGAAAATGAAAGATGACACGGAGCGTCCTCCCGAGGGACTCAATTTGAAGTGTTATACACGATTTTCGGAATTTCAAGCCATAGAACAAACTGTCCGTAAATCATACGGATGATTCCTAGGCTAGTTAAAGCGGTCACACAAATTTCAAGAAACGACAGAGGACGTTTAAGAATGCCGGTATGAGATAAACGAGGCTCGTGCAAAAATCGGATAATTAAGAAAAATGGATTAGTAGTTATTTTGGTGTTGAAATCGAATAAATTAACTCCTAACGCCTCAACTTGAAGTGTAATACACGATTTTCGTGATTTGAGGGTTTGGTGGTCAACTACTCGACCGACCGAGCCGAGTACGTTGAGAAGTCTAAATTGTTTTGTCATGTTTTGAAACAAGGGTTTTAGAACCCTTATATATACCAATGAATAGTCCCCTTGACTTTAGAGTCACCTTGAAACTCACCGAAACCCTAGTATTATATTAACCTTAATTAAGGATTAAGCAAAGAGATGAAAGACCCATTAAGAGATTGTTCATCCCTAATCCATATTTGGTAAGTCTTAATCCAAATATGTTCTCTAAGTCTTATATTTAGTTATAGAACCTTATTAGAACCCTTATTGGTGAGAAGTGACATAGGATTTGGGGGTTATGATTATGTAAATGAGGTTCATGAAACTTGACCTAGAAATTGGGGGTTTTAGGAATTGAGACTCAATTAATGAAATTGACTAATAATAAGATGATAGTATGATTTTATGTTTGTGGTGGAATTGGGATATTTTCTCTTGAGATTCATGAGTATTGTTCGTGATTATTATTGATATGATGATGATATTAGCATTTGAACTTCAGTTTCGGAACCGGTACGGGCAACCGGGTTCTCAGGGGCACCGTCGTACGAGGAAAGCCGTCCGGAGTCTCCTCTTGTGAGCCCGTCACAAGAGGAATGTGTACGTTTAGGATCCGAGGAGTGTTAGTGGTCAAGCACGTTCGCCGTGTGAGTTGAGTACCGCTTGTTGCCGTGTAATTTATAACAGCCATGTTGTGTGCACTTGTATTGTTATTGTTGGCCTTGGTTCAATGGATGAGCCGGAATTCGCTGATTATATGGTATTTGGTTGTTGGAGGACTCAATATGCTTTATATAAACCTATTCATACATATCTTGACTTGTTTTGCTTTTCCATTGTCAAATCCTTTCAAAACTACCTACCGTGGTCATTGGTGAGTAGGTAGACTTTCATGTACTTGATGTGACATTGGGACAAGATTGACGTCGAGTCGAGAGTGATATGGACTTGTTTATAAACTTCCGCTATTGTTTTGAGGCTATATATTATGGAGACTTTGTTTTGTATTAATCATTAAACTTGGACTTTAAATATTGTTTCTTGATTGACTTATTTGATGCAGTACCTCGGGAGAGCGAGATGATAGCATACCCGGCCGGGTAAATGGAGTGTTGCACATACGGACAGACGAGTCATATAAAGCGGCCGCACTAATTTTGAGAAGCAACAGAGGACGTCTGGTTGCCGGTATTAGATAAACGAGTCTTTTGTGAAAATCGGATAATTAGGAGTAATGGATAAATATTCCCTCAACTCTCATTTCGTCTCTTTTCTTTTGTGCACAAAAATTAAGGAAATGAATTTGGACCACACAAAACAAAACAAACCCTATTTGCAATTGAATTTGTATCACACATAACACACTAAAAAAGGAAAGAGGGAAAAATATGACATGAATGGAAAAGGGAAGAGGAAAGAAATGAGAGAGATTCCATATATTTTCAATGGAGCCAAAGACTCAATCTTTTGTTCTGGATTAAGATGGAATTGATCAAAATGGTCCACTAAAGTGGATGCACTAGTCTTGTAAAGTAGCGGTCTTTGGATATAGTTCTCGACGTAATTTACACCTTGGGTCATACTGAAACAACTTCTTTGTGTTGCTAATACAAGGATAAGACTCTGTACATCCGACCCCCCTTCCCCCTATGGTCTTACCCCGCAATTTGCGAGAGCCATTAAGGCACTGAGGTTATGTTATTGTTGGAAGAAATGAGACACTTGGAGGGAGTAGTTATTTAGAGCGGAGATCGAATAGGCTAAATCTCGTATTAACCAGGGGAAAGAAAAACCGGGAGAAAATGAAACGTGACCCTGGGTGGCTCAATCGAAAGTGTATAATACGTGATTTTCGGCAGGATTTCGGAACGTGACCATAAATTATGTGAAAGGTTTCTAAGATCAATTAAAGTGGCAACATGCAGAGGAGGCGTTTGAGGTGTCGCGTTTGATGTGTCGGTATGAGATAAACGAGACTCGTGCGAAAATCGGATAATTACGAAAAATGGATTGAAAGTTGTTATTTTGGGGCTGAAATTGAATAGGCTAAACCCTGGAGTGCAGTTGGTAAAAAAACCGGGAGAAAAAGAAACGTTACCCGGAGGTCGAGCAACTCAATTTGAAGTATATATAATATGCGATTTTCGGAATTTTAGGCTCGCAGAACAAAAATGTCCGTAAATCATACGGATGATTCCTAGGGGTCATTTAAAGCGGTCACAAATTTCGAGAAGAAAAAGAGGACGTTTGAGAGTGCCGGTATGAGATAAACGAGCCTCGTGTGAAAATCGGATAATGAGTGGATTAGGAAAACCAAGTGAAAAACAAACGTGACCTGTGGGTGACCTCTCTAACGGCTCAAATTGAAATGTATAATACACGATTTTCGGTTTCCAGGGTCTCGAAACAATAATGTCAGTAAATAACACGGCGGACGGTTTATCGTGTCATATACAGCGGTCAAACAAATTTTGAGAAGCACAGAGGACGTTTGAGGGTGCCGCTATTTGGGGCTAAAATCGAATAGGGTAGCTCCTGAAGTGACAAAGCGGCTCAATTTGAAGTTGCAATACACAATTTTCCGGATTCTGGGGTCCGGAAACAAAAACGTTTGTAAATAACAAAAAAAGTCTCTGGGGTCAATTAAAATGGCCACACAAATTTCGAGAAGTAACAAAGGACGTTTGAGGGTGCCGATATGAGATAAACGAGCCTCGTGTTATAATCGCATAATTAGGAATAATGGATTAATAAGTTGTTACTTGAGGCCGAAATTGAATAGGCTAAATCCTAGAGTGACCTAGAGAAGGTGGTTGTAAAATCGAGAGAAAAAGAAACGTGGCCTGGACATCCAGAGCTCAATTTGACGTATATAATACACGACTTTCGGAACGAAAATGTCTATATTACGGATGATTTCTAGGGTCAACAAAAGCACACACACAAATTTCAAAGAGAACATTTAAGAAAGCCGGTATGAGATAAACGAGATTCATGCGAAAATCGGGTAATTAAGTAAATGGATTAGTAGTTGTTATTTTGGGCTGAAATCGAATAGGCTAATCCTAACTTAGGACACAAGGTAAAAAAATTGGGAAAAAAGAAACGTGACCCGAGGCGATCTTCCTAACGGCTCAAATTGAAGTTTATATATAATACACGATTTTCATGATGTTAGGGTCTCGGAACTAAAATATGTGTAAATCATACGGAGAGTTTCTCGAGCCATAAAAAGCGACCACATTAATTTTGAGAAGCAACAGAGGACGTTTGAGGTTGCCGGTATGAAATAAACGCGCCTCTTGTGAAAATCAGATAATTAGGAATAATGGATTAATACTCCCTCTCTAAGACTTAAGTCTCTTATTTCTCCCCTTTTCTTTTGTGCACAAAATTAAGGAAATGAAGTTGGATCACACAAAACACAAACCGTACCTGCAATTGAATTTAAACCGCATAAAACGCACCAAAAAGAGAACGAGAGAAGAAAATGTGACTTGAATGGAAAAGGAAAGAGGGAAGAAATGAGAGTCTTGGAGGGAGTAGTTATTTAGAGCAGAAATCGAATAGGCTAAATCCAGGAGTGACCAAGGGCGCGTGGTAGAAAAACCGGGAGAAAATGAACGTGACCCAGAGCGACCTCCCTCCCTTTGAGAGGCTCGGTGAGAAGTGTATAATACATGGTGAAAAGTGTATAATACAAGGTTTTCGAGATTACGGGATTCGAGAACGAAAATGTTCGTAATTTACGTGAACGGTTTTTTGGGTCAATTAAAGTGGTCACACAAATTTCGAGAAGCAAAAGAGGACGTTTGAGGGTGACAATATGAGATAAACGAGTCTCGTGTGAAAATCGGATAATTAGGAATAATGGATTAATAGTTGTTATTTGGGGAATAATGGATTAATAGTTGTTATTTGGGGCTGAAATCGAACATCCTGGAGTGACCGAGGGCACGTGGTAGAAAAACCGGAAGAAAAAGAAACGTGGTCATCATTATGATGAAAAAACAGGTATTGTTACATAAAACTGGTATTATGTGTACCTCATTACGGTAGGGACTACACTTAAATGACGAATTGACAGTGCATCAAAATCTATTACCAGTAAGTACACACACCTTTCTCTTCAAATCTAGTGGTGTCTCCTTTACTAAATTGTACCCACCATTCAATGCAATTCTCCCGGCAATTTTTGTCATAGGTAAGTTCATCTAAAAATAGCCACTCCGAGGAAAGGACCGTGTACATTCAACCAACCACCCCTTTTGTAGGCCAAAAACATTCTCCCTCTGTCCCGGTCATTTGTTGTCCTAAAACAATTGACCGGGATGGAGGGAGTATTTTTTTTTCAATATAACCACATAGTATCACTCAGACACACACCCACATTCGGCACTTCCAGCCCGTAACAGTACAAGTTCTCCGCTCAAACATTGCAGAATTATGGATTTTTAATGATTATTGAGACTTTTTTTAGAACTAAATTTACTAATAATTGTGAAATGTACACGACAAGAGCAAGCAGATGTCACACTCTTCCACCTAAACTTCCAAACAAATTGGCGAGTGATAGGGGAAATCATAAACTGTCGAAAGAAACATATATTTGCATACCTCTGTAGCAGTAGACCAATGTCTGCTGCCTGCGGAGTTTTATTCTGCTTCTGCTGTCCATAGATTTGACATGAGACGATATAAGTAAACTTTAGATCCGCTTGTGCTCGTGCCTCACTTGACAATTCAAACCCATGACTGGACATAGGATTTGTTTGGGACTTTTCGTCATTTCCTGGCAGACGAACCATTACCAGTAAGTACACGCGTCTTTCTCTTCAAAATTATGCATCTACACTTAAATGACAAATTGATTGTGCATCAAAATCTATATGACAAGCAACCAGCTACCTAATAATCCTCTTCTCTCTAGAAAACTCTGAAGCATCAATGCTCGTCTGTAATACATCATCCCACGCACTGCATTTAAAGCAAGTCAAAAATTATCACGTGTAAGTGTGTAACAAAGCAAAGCCATCCTGCCTTTGAAAAGGCTAATTCTAACCTGTCCTAGCCAGGGTTTGTCCACGATAAGATACCCAAAACCGCAGCTCTAAGTTATCACTGGAATCTTCTGCAAAATCTACTTCTCCAGAAGACTCGCCTTTTTTGATCCGTTCCAAAAAATTCACCCATTCATCTTCATAAAAAAAAAAATTCAATTTTTTAGGCTCTTCTTATATTGGACCCTTGAACATAAAGCCATACTGCAGAAAAGGAGCACCTGGGAAAATCTTCTGAAGATAGAACAGTGTAGATACTCCATCCTCGTTTTCTTCTCGAAGCTCCTTGGAACTATACAGCACAGTTTCACTGTAATAAGGGGTGAATACACTGATAGAGGAAAGAGGCGTGTTAGATATAAAGCATAGATTGCATAGCCCTGAAAATCAAGCAAAATAATCATTTGGAATTCATATACCAGAAAGGCACCATTTCACACACTGCATTCGCGAGAGGCATGTCCATAAATAATGAATTCGTAAAGAATTCCAATCTCCTCCTTGCTTCCAGATTTTTTGGTATATTAGCTGGTGTATCCTTCACAGTAAGTAGCAGATGAAGTCTCTTCACTAGCTCCTCCTATAGACAAAAAGGCAGCATAAAGTAGGGGAAATATCATATTATCAGTGCAAGGAATACATAGAACACAGAATAAGCCAGAGACAAATGAGAGCAACTTAGCATATGCTTACGATTTCAGGGTCCTTCTGCCAATCATTCTTACAACCTAATACCCTTGCATTTCTAGCTTCAGCAAGTATATTCCATGTATCAATTTGCTCCCTGCACGACAACAAAGTCATTTGATGTATATAAACCATTAATAGCTATTTATATAGGAACCAAAGAATGATTATTCGTATTACCTCAAATCAGTTGATAACAAATCATGCGTCACCACGTCATAGAAATCATATAGGGCTTTCCCAGAAGTTTCATTATTTGTCTGTGGTTAAGTAAATTGATAGGAGTTAGTTTCAAGTGACAGAAACAGCAACATACGGAGATCTAAAATTCAAAACAACAAATATTCTGCGTATTCAGCAATATACCAATAGTCCAGTCAATGCCGTAAATCTTGACTGCACCAAGCGGAGCTTTTTAAGGGACAGGGTTAAATGAAGTGAACCTTCTATTATGCTATTATTGATTTCCCGATAGACTCTCTCAACCCTACAATTAGCAATGGTGCAAATTAAGAAATGAAAATTTCTGTCATGAAAGGGAGAAAAAGTGACTCCTATCTTAGCAGGATGTTAGAAACTTAGTGGGGTTCCATACCAGCGACTGCCTTTGTCATCAAGTACGGCATGTAAGATCTTCTCTATACTGTAATAGCACTCTTGAACTGCATAAGCCATGTAATCATCTCTGCATATTCTATTCCACAAATCTGCTTGTGTGTCTTTGCAGTCTAAAGCCAGGTCAATAGCCATCACAATCTGCAATATTAATCATAGAATGAAGAAATACAAGAAACTGAAATCGGAACAACATTGAGAAAACGATAACGAATCAATACCTTATTACTGAGAAGAAAAAGAGGCCATTGAACAAGAGGGAGAGTGCCAGCATTGCTGGGCATGGAGAGCAATTGTTCTTCCCTGATGCAATATCACATTAGAACCTCCACCATAATTGTTCGGGAAAAGCCTAAATGAACCATACAGATTGTAGCTAGTTTTCTTGAAAAAGTGAAGATTTCTGACCTGTTTCCAATGTAGTCTTCTTCACGCAAACTTTTGATGATCTCGTTCCAGAAAGGAGCAAACATGGAGGCATAACTCTTGTTAGTCTCTTGAGCGTTCTGTACGTTATGAGAACACAGATATAAAAATAATATCATAGAAAAGATATAAGCTAAACTTTTTAACAAAATGCCCTTTCCATCATCAAACTCAACAAACAGCAATAATTGATTTTGCACGGTCAAATATTCAACAACGTGAATTATGAACCATTTGGATTTAAATAATTTGTAGCATAGACAAGTGATGGGACATGCGGTCAAGGTAGAACAGAAGTAACATAGTCACACTCAGACAAAATAAAAATAGAGAATATAAGTAAAGAATTCAGCCTCAGGGCCTCAGCTTATCCTATACATTGACACAATGACCTGTACTGCAACGAAATAAATAAGAGACAGAAGTACCTGAGAATTTTCTGGATCAATAGGCATCCTGCAAAGAACATCAGAAGAGATGCTTAATAGCCAGAACTCTTTACTGGAAAGGAGTTAAGAAACAGTAAAAAGTCATGCTGCTAATATTAATTTCAGATATAGACACCCCCAAGAGGAAAACTCAGAATTCAGTACTATAGTGAATTATAGTACCTTTTTTGTCAGCTCCTCGACTAAAAAGTTTCCTAGACATAAGAATTGATTTGAACTAAAAAAAATTCCCTCATATATCAGTATATCTTGGTTAAATGGGACTCTGAGAGTACCTTTTCATTCTTGGAGACGACATATTCTTCACAAAAGCTTCTGGGAAGCTTTCAAAACGTTCATGCACCATTTCGATTGAACGTATCTGTAAAACAGGTCGTTGAAATTGGGGTGTCGAAAATAAATTGTTAAATAAATAAATAAATAATATAACAGAATAAGGACACGGTCACAGTCACAGTCACGGTCACGGTCATATGTTAAAAATATCCACATAAGATTGATAGATATCAATCATGATGAAATACCTCGCCTAGTCTCTGCCGAGCACCCATCACACCACCAATAAGGGCTGATAGAAGTGTGTACCATATGTGCATGTCCATTATATATATCTGCGTAAGTATAACCCATTAGTACAGGTAGAATGCTAAATTGGCAGGGTAGGGCTCATGTCAGAAAAGGAAATTAAAATTAACAAGGCAGTGGGTCTAAACAATCCAAGAAAACCAAAAAAAAGTCAATTTCATCTACTATGTAAAATGTATATCCAACTTTGTTAACAAGTGTGCTTAATAAGCTGAGATTTCCTACTACCTTTCCTTTTAACATATCAAGCCACGGGATATGAGCAGTTCCTGTGTTGCCATTTATTTACCTCCACAGACAGGACAGAAAGGGTAGGAAAAAGGCTTCCTTTTCTGCTTTGGTGTGGTATCTTTACCATTTCTCCTAATATTTTTTTTAAATTGGTAAGACCACAGATGTTTACAGAAGGATACAAGATTGTTCATTTGGTCATTTGAAGCTGCAGGACGTGTAGCTAGACACAAAAGACCAACAAAATTCTAAGAAATGTGTGCATTAAAAGATCAAATTACACTTTTTGAAGTAGCTACCAGCAGTAGAAGATAGTTACAATCTGGTCATCTTTTCTCAGGTTTAACTTTTTAGATAAAATCACAGTACATGATGCTGTGAGCCATTCTGTAATGTTCGGCTGTCATGTTTTACATTAGGGCGCAAGCAGCGATATATACTTTTAACTCTAAAAGTTGAAGTCACAAAGGATGCTTTCAACAGCAAGAAGCTCAGAAGTCGATTAGTTTGTACCTACCCAGATAAAGCCTACAAAAGAAAAAACCAATAGAAGGAAATGAGGATTCCAAAATAAACTTACGGCAACAACTGGAGCCCACAAACTTGCTATAGTTAGTGCATTATAATTACCTGAAAATAGTATCACAGAAGCACAACACCGTCAGTATGAACTGAAGGTTACAACATGCTACGAAAAGAACTTACAGTGCCAATATAGAAAGATTGTTTCTCAATTCAACTATAAAAAGGAGCGAAAAGAGAAAGGGAATAAACAGAAAATAGTGAGTACTAGCACTTACGCTTCGAGACAAAACTATGCCAAGAATAGCGAACATCTTTAATGTTAACAATAATTTTGGTAGGCCTTACTAAGGGACTAATCTGCAGAAATACATTTAAACATTAATACATGAAATGTCCAAAAAAGCAGTAGAGGCAACTGAAGCAAGTAAAATCACAATATAAATCATCACAGTACATGTTACAAATGAAATACTGATTAGATAAAATAGGAAAAAAACGAGGAAATGAGAGAAAACAAAAGAGAAAGAAATACAAAGGGGAAACAAGACGAGAGAAAGAAAAACGTGAAATGCGCTTCACCTGTAAATAGTAAGCAAAAGTAAACTTGAATGCGAAGATGACCAACCAGAAGAGTACATATCTGCAACAGAAAATGTCTTTGATCAATACAGGAGTTCCCAACAAATTAACAATACACACACGCACAGATCTAAACCAACCTTCCTAAATCAGACCAAGTCCTTAATCATGATGATACAATGCCCTAGAAAGTAGTGGCTTACATTGATCATTATAATCAAAAGCATCTAAAAAAAGTATCCAAGGAGAATATGAATGAACCTTGCATAGTCGAGCGGCTTTTCAAAGAGACCACGGCCAACAAAGTATCGCTCCTGAAAAAAAAAATATAAAATAGAAATATGCACAATAAAGAAAGATGAACCAACTTCAATGAAATAATATTGAAGTCAGTGTTGAGACTTGAGAAACAATTACCTGATAAAGCCATTTAAAGAATTGAAAGAATGCCTGATCGGACCTTTGAGAGAAAGCATGGCAAGCAGGGATCGTAAATATTAAAGCAAATAGCACACGCAAGCCAGCATAAGCACCCAGAATTAGCATGTATATTCGAAAAGATAATGAATTACTCTGATGCTTGTTCCAATCCTGTAGCACTCTCCTGATATTTAACAGGCAAAATCAGAAAGGTACTTGATAATATACTCAACAATTAAAAGTAGAAGTTACAACTGAAGGAACTAAACTTACAGATAAAAATAGATAACAGCAACAGAGTATAGACACCACCAAAAGAACCTAAGAACTAGCCTAGAAATAGCCATGCCTCTTGACTTTGTATATGCCCCGAACATAAGCAGAATATCCAAGCTGCCTAGTATCACAATATCAAATATTACAGCGAAGGAAAAGGATCTTCAGAAAGGCTAGAGATGGATGAAATAGGGAAAAGACAGTACTCACTTTCCACAAAATTCATGACAGCAAATGTTGGCCCAACGCTCAATAGAATCTTAAATGTATTCATATTGAGCTTACCACTAAAAGCTATTATGGTTAACGCCTATAAGAAATAGAAAACATACTTTCACCGACAAGTTCAAATGATTGTAGTGGGTTCAGAAAGCTTAAAGAATATAAAATGAACCTGGAACATAATGAATAGAAAGATCCACATGCGATGAAAACTGCGATACAGGTGAACAAATGTCCGGTGCTCAACAAAACTGCTTTTAGCTGTCTGCCGATCAAAGCAACAATATGAAAGTTAAAAGCACCAAAACAAGTTCTGCAATTACAGGTAACAGAAGACCCAATAAATTTATATAAGCCTTATGTTATCCTTTTAAATAAAAAAATTTCAACATAAGACGATAGATCAAACAAGTCACAGGCAAGCTATATAATCAACCATGTAGGACCATGTATATGTCTGCCATATAGCATTCTAAACCCCACACATAAAATGTCGTTCATATCAAAGCACCATATCTGAAATCTGGATCAACTCCCTCCACCATGTGATAACTAACTCATAAATACAACATTTTTCTTATTAACAGCAGACTAAGAGCAGAAACATCATCAACATAATTATTAGTGAAACTACAATTTTAATTTATATTAACCATAAGGCCGTGTACGAATGAAAGAAAAAAGGTAGCATCTGAAGAAGGCTAGGCCCTTCATAGTTCATAGATCAATAGATGTACATACAAAACACAATCATCCTTTCTTGATTACAAATGGTATATCCTACAAATCTACAATTCTATGTTGCATATTCATGAAGTTCACAAGTATCAATATCTATTCCACGCATACCCTTTTAAGATTCTTGAAACAATTATCAGATGATGATACAGTGTCAGCAAATTTCCATTCACATTAAACAGAATTAATGAAAAATTATCCGTCTACACTACTCAGTTTGAGGAAGCATTACTAGTTACTACCGTAAAAATTTCAAATTCAAAATTTTGTAGAACTTCATACAAACTGATGAAATGAACCGAAATTAGCATGTCGACTTTACCCTTTTCCACTTTTTTGGCTTTCTCAAAAATGCTGAGTCCCTCTTCATTGGCCATCCCAACTTAAAGCAAGCAGGAGACCTACACAGACAGAGATGATATTCAGCACAAGACCACTCAAAAATAGAAGAGACAACATTCAACTTCAAGATAACAAACCAGAAATATTCATTAAAATCATCATAGTTCCTCCAGGTTGAATGTGCAGCTTTCCCATTGTCATTTCTCGAACTTTCCTACAATCATTTTAAACAAAAATGCAAGTTCGTTAAGGAGCTCCTGAAGCGCATTATAAATAGCTTTATGCTAAACTGAGCCAAGTCTGGCAAGGCCAATGCGAGCATCAGCCTGGAAACGCAGACAAAGCAATCAGAAAAATATGAAATTTAAAAAATATATATTAATTTAAAATAAACACCTAGCTGCTAAGAAAGACTTCAAGCAGTTTAGCCTAATTTTCCCATAAGAAAATTTAACTTGAAAAAGCTCAAGCATATGACCAGTGAAATATCACAGATTCAGCGCTCATGGAAATAATCAGAGCATGTTTTCATCCATCAAGGACACTTCTTAGCTATAGCATTACACAATGTGCACATCCTTTGGAACTACTCAACTAAGGTAATTGGCACACCCGTGAAAACACATGCTGCTTTCACCTGTTAAAAAGCTAAAATTACAGCCCAGCCCAGCCTCCAAGTAAACTCGAAAGATTTACAACTCGAGAAAAGAACGTGCATTCAGCTCAGCTTTAATCAGATGCCCCACAATACCACCAATCTAACATTACAGCACATTTCCACAGTGCCTTCCCATGTTTCCTGCTGCAAAGGCATAGAAAACTAATCTGAAGGAAATCGAAAGCTACAAGTAAACCAGAACACACCACCACTCCTCAAAATAGCAAAACATGAATGCATTTTTTGAAATTAAAAAGTGTAAGAGACAGAGGTTTGGAGTTGCGGTTCTCGGACACGGTTTTTCTAGGGAACTACCTTTAAAATAAGACTAGATACTTAAGTTACTAACAACCTGCCATCACTCGTAAAGTTTGAAATCTTATGAAAATATAAAAAAGTTCCCCCAAGATTTACAAGAGGACACAAAGAGGGGGACACTCATATACAAATATCAAATTGAAAGGGCTTTCTCACCGCAGCCAGTGTCTCATAAATGGGACATATAACTTGCTCGAGATAAGAGACTGCATCGTGTTCAGTTTTACAGCTTCCAGCAAAATTAGCTTCTCGGTTGTTCAGGATTGCATCTAACTCCATGCCCATCTGCAAACACCAACTTAATTTTATGCACCACATATGTCCATGAAAAACAAAGTAACCTACTATATTACATCAAAAGAACTGCTTCTGATTAGACAAAAACAAAAGAGTAACTTCAGAGTTCAAAGTCAAGGAACCATACATTGTGGAATATGTAGCAGATGCATTCAGGGAGAAAACGAACATTAGCAGCCTCCCCCCAAATAAGGAAGTACAGAGAAATCATAAAAAGTTTCCTCTCCCGAGTAATTGCATCAGAGCTGGAAGAAAAGAAAGCCATTCAGTAATATGGAGAAAACATTATCATTTAAAGAATTTCAATTCTTTTTTAAGGGGAAGAGATGTTAGTAATAGGAATATTTATAATAGTTGGGCCTCAACCATCACCTTAAGGTTTTGGTTGAGACGGTTCATCTATCAGTTAGCGAGTTTGAATACCTGTTCCATGCCACCCGTATACGCAAGTACTTGCACCATTTAATATAATTGTCTAGCACCTTATTGAAAACCTCATCGATAGCATTTTCGTCTATTTTCTGTAAATGCCCAAGGAAATCATCAAAAGGCTGAACCCTGAAAGGCTAAAATATGCCCAAAAAATAAAAAATAAAGTTTGCCATGTTGGACTGACAAAACACAAAACATAGATACAACCAACAACGGCTAACAGACACACCAATATCGTGATTAGTAC
Source organism: Silene noctiflora (assembly GCA_009801015.1). Classification (NCBI taxonomy): domain Eukaryota; kingdom Viridiplantae; phylum Streptophyta; class Magnoliopsida; order Caryophyllales; family Caryophyllaceae; genus Silene; species Silene noctiflora. The sequence continues at coordinate 88,365 of VHZZ01000075.1, read as the reverse complement.
TCACAATTGCGGTTGACAGCTTAAGCAGGATGTCATGGTAGATTTTGGTGTCATAGACTCATAGAGGGGTCAAAGTGAGAAAGGATTAAGTTCATGCTACTCGTCTTCAATTTGCCAATAATACAGTTTTATTTCTTTTTAGGGAGATAAGTATTTTTCAGTGTGCCTTAGTTGTCTGGTGCATGGAAATTCAATCGGCAAACTGTGTGCTTGCAGCAATTCGTGTGGATAAATCTACTACTGAGAAGGTGTATTCTTTTGTCGGTTTTCAGTTTTTTTTAGTAGCCACTAACTCATCTTCATCTTCCTTTGGGGTAACCCGTGTACAGTTATCTTTTTGAAATCAGGTTGTTGCTAGAATGGTGAGGAGGCTGGACCACTGGATGAGTGGAAACTCAAAAAATTACCTATTTTTAGATTGTTACAGCACTAGAATATATCTCGTGCTCTGCACGATCCCATTGTTGCTAGAGAGGAAAATTGTCGATAGAAAGGATAAATGACCAGATCAACATAGTCATGTTTGAGCTGGGCTGGAACACCGAAATCGACTTTGGCCAGTAGGCTAGGCTGGTTCAGGCACTTGGGTCGAACATATGCTCTATTTGGTCAGTCCAAGCCTGTCCCACCTTGGCTTATTTAAGTTTATGGACCAAAGGAATCATTGTTTGTTTGCAACGTAATATTACCAACATGCACTTAAATAGTCTAAGTCAGGCAAGATGATGTTTAACATTTTCAGTTGCAAACAATTTAAATGTTAATTATGTAAATTCATGGTTCAAAATCTCGGCCGAGTTGTATCGTATCAGCTGAGTTGTATCGGATTTTCACTCTACCGATACGAGATATCGCCCGAGAAATCACCGAGATTCACCGTGATCCATCCGCGACGGCCGATTAAGGAACGGTTATACCGCTACCGCGACTAGGACTGATAACTGGATTTAAAACCACGATTATGTTTAGACAAGTACAAGATGATTATTTTGTTTACATTTGTGTTTGTGGATAAATTCAGGCTGGATTTCGAGTCAAAAGCTCAACCCATATATCACGCCTTTATGGGCCAAGCCAAATCATAAGCCTTAACCGGAAAAACAGTAGAGTCGGCAGATTTTGGCAATGTGATCACCTCTAAGTTAGTTAGTTACAAGGTACCATATTATAATAATTTACTTTTTGGGTTACAATTAGAATTGTGTCCATGATGATGAAGAAAATTTTTTAGAAAATGTTACATTAGTCATTGAGTAGACGAATATAAATCGAGAAAACAAGTGAAATGTTCTATTTTGCAAAGAAAATGGACTACCATATGAGATTGTAACTTGTAAGAGCCAACAATTTGTGATAAAGGAAAGAGCAATAACATGTACGCATGAAGTTATTGAAAACTGAGATGTTACTCACAGGATCACGGTCATCTGGAACACCAAGGCGGGATTGTGCATTAGCAATAGAAAGGATGACATTTTCGCGTTGATTTCTTACATTATCCCTCTGAAAAAGATTTACAAGAATAAATTATCACAAACAGTAGTTCGAAGATTAGGAATTTCACCAGTCACATACTAGGGCGGAAGTTTGTCTCCTTCCCTATATATTTTTGACAATAAAGCAAACTTCAACTTTGAAATTTTTTTGATGTTTTCTCCCTTAAACTAAGAAACTATAAATATCAAGTCATCAGCAAACTGGCAATTTATAGAAAAACAAGCAAAATTGCCTACCAGTTTCACCCAAGACGAGATTTATTGTAAAAGAAACTTGTGAAACCTACCTTATCAAGCAAATTTTGTAACCTAATTAGACGAGAATAAAAAGGTTCATGATTCAACCAGCAGGAATACCACTACAGGCACGCCAACAGTAGCTGTCAGATAAGTTACATAAGCTTCAGAGATACCCCTTACTAGAGTTATATATCTGTCGAGGAAGTGTACTGGAAAGTCCAAACTCCAATAATGAAAGAAAGGAATAAATACTACACAGAATGATGTAGGAAAACAATGAATGCAAGTAAAAGTGAAACAAAAGTTACCATTACAGAATTTACAGCCATAAACACAACATTACATAAACGAAAATCAAATATACAGAAGACATATATAAAGGTCCAGACAAACCTGGAAACCGAAGACATATTCCAGAAGATCAAACATGTCTGCATTCCGCTTGCCAGAAATTTTGAAAGAAGCAGGAAGTCTAGGAAAGTTTTCGGCATACATAATAGCAGATATAGCACCTCTAACCTGATTAAAACAGCCGGATAAGCAGGCTTGAGATTTATATTATCAGAACATATTAAAGCATAAAAGATGCAAAGACGCAAACAGAAGAACTACGAATATAGCAAAAAGCAACACAGACCCTAGAGAATGCAAAATTTCATTAGAAGTCCCAAGAGTAAAGATAAAGCAAGTGGAGAAAGAACAGATTTGTTCAAAGACAAGTCGTGGTTTCTTACCTCTGGGAAAACACCGATGGCATTGGTCAAAGACGGAGCTTCCAGCGGAATGATGTTGTAAGGTGTCATCGCCCCAGACAAAGTAGCATCTGATTGTTCAACTCCCCTCAACTAGTAAAGAAAAGAAACAATAACAAAAATGAAATATAAATTAAAACTGTGTACATGTGAGAAAACACACACAAGGTGGCAAATAAAAATTTCATATAAAAGGCTTAAGTTCTAAAATGAATTTTGCCAGAGCCAGAAAACTAAATGAATTCCCGGAAAAGAAATTCGGAAAGCTAAATTGATCTTTTACCAACACAAGAGCACGAAATTTTACTACTTCTCTCGTGAAAGGGAAGCATACGGCATCAAAATCTTGCAACATATAATCGGTGTATGTCTATAGAAATATAAGTATTTAGATGATTGCAGGCTGGCTACGCCAAACATATATCTGGACAAGTGGCAAAGCTGATTTATATTATAGAAATTACACTAGAAAGAAAAAGAATTACAGAAAATGTTGGCACACTATCCTAAATATCATTTGAAGTCATTCTAGAAGTAATATGTTGTGTAAGCAGGAACACAGCTCCATCCAACAAAACTGCCAGCCAAAAATTTCTCTCCAAAAGTTACTACTTACTAGTGTTTACTAAATTTGTTTCGACAAGAACACTTAATTCCCACAACAGCTTTTATCCTAATATTCTTAGTAGTGATGTAGCACCTATAAATAGTCCCTGTAAAGTATATCAAAAGATCCAACTGACATTTTTCTCCTTTTTCATTATTATTCATTGTTGATGGTTTTTAATGACGATTCATGTTAACCAAACCCAAGTCATTTTGGGATCAAAGCAAGTTCAACACTATCAGGAGGAAACATAACATCTTACAGACTTACACTATCCTAATCTCAACACACAAACTAAAATAGGCTTCAAACAAAAATATCGTATGGCAGAGAGAAAGAACTCCTACTTCCTCCGAAATTAATTGTCTCATTTCAGGAGATGCATCATTGCTCAAAGCCTTCATCACCTCGACCAAGGCCCTTAATGTAGCAAATACTTTCCTCCTTTCACCCAACCTGTAACAGCGTAACACCAAAATTCAGCTTGTCATGATATAAATGTGCGAGGAATAGGAACAATTTCATTTTCGACTTAATCAACAATTTCAAAGTACAAATAGCTGTCATCAAACTAAAATAGCTTAAGAAACAAAACAAAGGTTAGAAAAAATAACAGAGAGAGAGAGAGAGAAGAATGGCTATTACTCTCCAACATTGGTACTAAACACTCCTGTCTCAAGCGATTTTTGCTCTTCACGTCGAATATCATCAACCCTATTTCTTTGCTTGTATCTCTGGTAAAACTTCCATAACCGTTCAACATCACGACTACGATCAATTTGAGCTCCATCTTTTTTTGAAAGTTTTTGCTGAAACACGACACACACGCACAAGCTTCTAAAACACCGCAACACAATTATCAAACGCGACGTAAAAACCTTGCTAAATCTAATTGTAGAAATTCAATACCTTAATGACGGACATTAAACCAGTCTTGAACTGAAGAACACCTCTACCATCACTACTCGGATCTAAATCTTGCGCCATAGAATACGCCTGCTCACACACTAAAATCACACATATAACAATTCAATTACCACTTAAAAATAAACAAAAGCAAGAAAACGTCTATGAAGTGAAGAGCACCTCTACCATCTCTTTATGAATGTGAGTGACAGTAAAATCAAACACATAAGAATTCAATTAACATATCAAAATCAAACAGCAACAGAAGACATTAATGAACATGTAGTTCAAATTGTATTGAGCGTACGAATGAGAAACACATACGATTCAACTAACACATCAAAATTAAACAGCAACAACAACAGAAGACATTAATGAGCATGTAACTTAAATTCATGAACAAGCCCAATGGTTTAGCTTGAGGACTTGCTTGCAATTTCTTAAAATTGCAAGCTACTAGCTTAACCATTGGAGTTGTTCATTTAGACTTGCTTGGTTTGGGCTAGTAGCTCCATTAAGCTAGTAGCTTAAATGGACCCACAACAAATAATCAACCAATAGGAAAATAGTGGTTCTCAAATTTTGATTTATTTTTTTTAGCTTTCTACTTTTCTAGCTAGTATAAATGTAGCTAAACCATTGGAATGTTAAGCTAGTACCATTAGGAAAGTAGTGGTTCTCCATTAAGCTACTTTTCTACTTTGATTGCTCAAAATTATTGTAGCTTAAATTATGATATGGCAATGTTAAGCTAGTACCAATTGATAAGGAGCATACAAATGTGAGAGACAGTAAATCAAACAAATCAAAATTAAACAGCAGCAGCAGCAGCAGCAGCAGCAGCAACAACAACAGAAGACATTGATGAGCATGTAACTTAAATTCATGAATTGTAAGGAGCATACAAATGTGAGCGACAGTAAAATCAAACACATCAAAATTAAACAGCAGAAGTAGCGGCAACAGCAACAACAACAGAAGACATTAATGAGCATGTAACTTAAATTCATGAATGTAAGGAACATACAAATGCGAGCGATAGTAAAATCAAACACATACAATTCAATTAACACATCAAATGTAACAACAGCAAGAAGACATTGATGAACATGTCATTCGAATTGAAAAGGCGTATGAATGCGAGCGACAGTAAAATCAACCACGTAACAATTCAACTATTCAATTAATAACACATCAAAATCAAACAAGAAGAAGAAAACATTGATGAACATGTAGTATAAATTTGTAAGGAGCTTACGAATGCGAGCGACAACAAAGTCAAAAACATAGAATTCAATTAATAACAAATCAAAATCAAACAACAACACATTAATGAACATGTAATTTGAATTCACGAATAGTAAGCAACGTACGAATGCGAGCGATAGTAGGATCATAGTCTTGAATTTCATCAGCAGCTTGTAAAATAGCATCAATATTAGAGGAGTGACCGAGTGAAATCGGTACAGCAGCAGCGAGTGAACTCGGACGGCGATCATCGCCATGGACGGCGGTAGAGTTGCGACGGTTCGCAGCGCGAACGAGGCGTTCCCAGTTATCTCCGACTGTCGCCATTGTTGTAGTTGAAGCAAACCCTAGTTTGTTCGTCGCATTAACTGTTCGATTGATTGATTAGTTGAATTGTTAAAAATTGGGGAGGAAATTGTTAAGAAATGTTGAGTATGTCAGAAGTGGTAATAAGTCAACGCGGTAGGGAAGACTTTTTCGAATGTAGATCGCGGGAATTGTCGTCTAGCTTAGTAGTTACGGAATTGTTTAGTTACTTGCACGATGATGCTTGTACGATGTTCATCAACTGATATTTAGGCCTTGTATTACTAGATTTGATTTTGATTACAACTTTACAAGTATGTTTAAGTTGGGGTCATTGTTGATTTAGTGATTATTTTGAGGGTAAATCGGGTCATCATTCGACCATTAAGATTACATTTTTTCAGTACAATTTAAAGGGGTCGTGCTTATTCATGTACATGATTTACTCAATTATGGACATAAATGACCATTATACCCTTATTATTTCTACCCCCAACAAATCCTCTTAAATTAGGCATTCAAACAACCACCCACCATTGGCCACCAACCACCACGTACAACCACCATACACCACCGTCCCCTCCTATACACTGAAACCCGCCCACCGGAGCATCCCCGCACAAACCAACCACCCCCCTCTCCTCTCCAAGATCCGCCAAATGGCATTGGCACACGACGGTGGTGGCTGGCGATAGTCGACAATTCGCGCAAGCGAGAGTTCGCGTGGTGTGACGACCTGGTATGTTGGTTTGCAAACGGCGAGTTTGTTTTTCATACTCAACTGATTCAATTGGTCACTTCTTAATTATCATCCGATTGTTGGTAGGCTTTGATAGCAATGTGAGTATAGTGGGAGAAGGCTAATTAGCAAGAACTTATGCACAAGATTCAAGTAAATGCTTTCGATTGCGGAGCATCCAAGTAACCAAGTTGATGCTTCATGTGAATGTGTTGTTATTGTTCGCCTCTTCATTGTCAATTATTCATTAATAATAATTTTTTTTTCAAACCCTAATTTCATTAGTATAAATTAATCTAATCGCCCGAATTTGATACAGAGTTAATAAATTAAAACTATTACTTAATTATCCAACCATTTTCACTTGTTACTTTTTTTTATTGGATTCATTCAAATTTTAAACTATTTAAATTTTTTGTTGGGGTCTAATCAAGATTTTCATTAGTCCAATTTCATAGTTTCTGAGCATTATAATAAAGTTTTTGAATTTTGTTGTAAAAATGATGAGTTTTACTATAAAGTTTTTGAATTCATTCACTCAAATATTAAGATAAAAAAATTACAATAAAATTCAAAAACAATACATATAAACTTAGTTAAATTTGAGTTTTGATGGAAAAAAAATTAAAATATAACCTATAAACTTTAATAAGCTCATAAAAAATATACATATGCTCAAAAATAAATTAATAAGCTCGGAAAAAATACACATATACTCAAAAACAAGTAAAATCTAAAATCATGTATGATCCTTTTTCTCGTTCAATTATGATCCATCTTAGGAGATAGAGTTTGAGTGATGTGTTATGTGACAAGATTATCGTGAATCCATCTTGTTTAATGATAAAAATGATTATTATTGTTGATAAAATGTTTTACTACTCTCTCTAACTTCGTGGATTATAGCATTTGAATAGAATATTACCTACATATATTTGGTTGGGTTATGCCCATTCATGAACAAGATTTACTTAATCATGGACATGAATGATCATTATACCCTTGTAATTTTTATATTATTTCAATCCAATAAAACCCTAAATTCTAACCACCAACCAACCATCGCACCACCAGTCCATTGCACCACCCTCCTCCACCACCCCGAACCTCAAATCGCACCACTCAATGCGCCAACGAACCGACCTCGTTACTACTCAAACATCCTTTCCTATGTTTCCAATTTTTATTAACCCTCATTTTCATAAACCCCCAATTTCATGAATGTTAAATAAATTAATTAAATCTTCTTATTTAGTATAATTGATACAAATTAACTAAGTTAGGTTCATTATTTGATTAACTAATTTTCATAAACCCCGATTTCATTGACTAATTGATTAATTTCGAGATGAGGAGGATAAAGAAATTTTTTTCTTTTGTTTTTAGTAGAAAGGTATAGTATGGAAGGTAAATGATAAAGGGTCAATAAAAAAGTAATAAACGTACATAAAAAAGCAACTACGATTTAATTGATATGTTCATCTCAACACACGTTGAAGTGTTGCACACATAATGAGGCCTAACATGCGGATTGGATGAGACTGGGCTAACCAAATGGGCTTATATAGTTGGTCAAGCCCAGCATAGTAGTCTACTACTCTACTACCTAATGCTCTAGCAGTGTAGTACCTAGTACCTACTACCTAAGTACCTAGTACTCTCGTCTCATGTTACAAACTTTAGAGTCTAATTTGTGTTTTTCAAACCGTCTTGCTTGTGACAGAAACTATCCGTCACAAGCTGAAGACGAATAGTGTCTTTCTAACAAAAAAACAAGTGGGAGGGAAATGGAGCATCCATGTTTGATGCCACTTGCACATTGTGAGAGGGCATTATCTGTCTTCAGCTTATGACGGATAGTGTCCGTCTTCAATGAGAATTTGTGTTTTCAATTAGTCTTCCTTGTGACAGAGTATCCGTCACAAGGGAGAGACGGGCCGGTTTTGATATCACATTTGCGAAATGGTATCCACTAAACAAGTTGGGGATGGTGCCCACACAATAAACAAATAATAAAGAAAAAAAATAAAAATAAAAACGGGGAGTTCCCCATGCATAGGCGGCAGAATTGAGCTAAG
>VHZZ01000075.1:38333-69618 GCA_009801015.1 Silene noctiflora | reverse complement strand
TGTTAGTAAAATAATACCTACATAGTACTACCTAAATAGTACCTTACTAAATAAAATATACCAACTTGCTTCTACCCACCCCGACCCAATTCCTTGCAATGTGCTACTATTTGATCCGTCACTCCCTTGTGACGGATATAGCTCGTCTTCAATAAGAATTTGTATCCCTTGGCAACGTCAGTCACTGCTTTCTTTGGAATATTTGAAACCACGGTGAAAAGATGGATTTCAAAGATGGAGAGGCGAGGGGAAGCGAAAAGAATTCAATGGTATTAGATCAATGCCAACCTTTGTGTATCCCTTGGTTGATTTGTTGCTGCACGCGTCTCAGGTTTATACACTGGAGCTTTTTCGCGTATGTATTTGAGAAATAATTTCCTCTTGCTATGGGAAATCGTGCCATAATCCTACCGGTTGATGACCCCGTGTTGGTGTACCGCGTCCACCCTGCTGGTGACGAGGAAAACGCACATCATGTCACGCACGATTATGCTAGCAATTTGGTTCAATGCACTTGTCGAAAGCATCAGGTTATGGGTATGTTTTGCTATCACATTATCTGTGTCCTCCACATGCACTCCGTTGCGGAGATACCTTCCACGTACGTGCTTCGTAGATGGACCAAATTTGCCAAAACAACCGTGTGGGAGAGGCTCCTTCCAAGCGACATCCGCAGAACTGCTGCTAACGATGCCATCAATTGGCGTCGTTCCATGCTAACAGCTACGGACCATTTTATCACCAAATGTCACAATGTTGCTGAAGCAAGACTTATTTTTGAGAAGTTCTGTGTTCAGACTAATTAAAAAGTGCGTTTGTTAATTTGAACCTGAATATGGATGCTAGTCAGCCTACCGGGGAGCTTAGCGGGCGACATTCTTGATCCGTTACGGTGCACGACGAAGGGTCGTAGTGCACGTAAAAAAAGGAACATGGGGCCGAAGAAAAAGGCTAAGAAAGGGACTGGCAATACCCTCTACACCCTTGTCCCACGTCTGATTTGATTTGCGCGTCTGCTTCAAATTAACTGTATTCTGAAACTACTTATTTTTGTGTCAAAACTGTATCTCTTAGAAGATGTAACATATATGAAGTCATATGGGTACATATGACAGTATGTTAACATCTGAGTTCAAATATGTTACCATGTTAAGATGAAACAACATGGTCAAACATTTTGTTGATTAAGGTGGTAACATTTTTAGATGTATGTGGTATAATTTCATACTTGTCAGATAGATGGCAATTTTGTGATAGATCACAATGTTACCACCTTAGTCAATGTTTGATAGATGGCAAACATCTAAATTTTTTGTGATAGATGACAATTTTGTGATAGATCACAATTTTGTGATAGATCACAATGTTTGACAAGTATGAAATTATACCACATACATCTAAAAATGTTACCACCTTAGTCAACAAAATGTGACCATGCTGTTCCATCTTAATATGGTAACATATTTGAACTCAGATATTGACATACTGTCATATGTACCCATTTGATTTCATATATGTTACATCTTCTAAGAGATACAGTTTTGACACAAAAATAAGTAGTTTCAGAATACAGTTAATTCGAAGAGGATCGCGCAAATTAAATCAGACGTGGGACAGGGGTGTAGAGGGTATTGTCAGTCCCTTTCTTAGCCTTCTTCTCCGGCCTCATGTTCCTTTTTTACGTGCACAACGGCCCTTCGTCGTGCACCGTAACAGATCTAGAATGCCGCCCGCCAAGCTCCCCGGTAGGCTGACCAACATCCATATTCAGGTTCGAATATAACAAACGCACTTCTTAATTAGTATGAACACAGAACTTCTCAAAAACAAGTCTTGCTTCAGCAACATTGTGACATTTGGTGATAAAATGGTTCGTAGCTGTTAGCATGGAACGACGGCAATTGATGGCATCGTTAGCAGCAGTTCTGCGGATGTCGCTTGGAAGGAGCCTCTCCCACACAGTTGTTTTGGCAAATTTGGTCCATCTACGAAGCACGTACGTGAAAGGTATCTCCGCAACGGAGTGCATGTGGAGGACACAGATAATGTGACAGCAAAACATACCCATAACCTGATGCTTCCGACAAGTGCATTGAACCAAATTGCTAGCATAATCGTGCGTGACATGATGTGCGTTTTCCTCGTCACCAGCACGCGGTACACCAACACGGGGTCATCAACCGGCAGGATTGTGGCACAAGTTCCCATAGCGAGAGGAAATTCTTTCTCAAATACATACGCAAAAAAGCTCCAGTGTATAAACCTGAGACGCGTGCAACAACAAATCAACCAAGGGATACACGGAGGTTGGCATTGATCTAATACCATTGAATTCTTTCCGCTTCCCCTCGCCTCTCCATCTTTGAAATCCATCTTTTCACCGTGGTTTCAAATATTCCAAAGAAAGCAGTGACTGACGTTGCCAAGAGATACAAATTCTTATTGAAGACGCACTATATCCGTCACAAGGGAGCGACGAATCAAATAGTAGCACATTGCAGGGAATTGGATCGGGGTGGGTAGAAGCAAGTTGGTATATTTTATTTAGTAAGGTACTATTTAGGTAGTACTATGTAGGTATTATTTTACTAACARTATACCACACTGTTAGATGACACCATGTTCAGYAATAAATGTTGTCAGTCTAARCTTATTTTTAATCCTAAAGGATARATACATATCCTRCACTCAGACACTAACATTGTAGTACTTGGTCAGATGTCACCATGTTCACGAACAAATGTTGTTAGTGTAGCTTATATTAAGTCTCAGAGAATGGTTACATATTATGCAAAGAGTTCGAACACTAATTTTATGGCACCATATTTAAGCTAAGTAGATAGTCACAATTTARCAGTAAGATATGGTGACTTGTAAGGTGAGAATTTGAAGAATGTTTTGTTTATATTTTACCTTAACATGAAACCATATTACACTACAGATACTGACATAAAAGTGATCAATGAATATGTCACGAGTTGAACAGATAACAGTGTCACCTAAAAACAATGTGAAAGGAAGATAATGTAGTGTCTTACATCTTTATACTTCTGCTGAATTTCCTCTTCAGTAAAGAGGTCAGCTAGGAGTGGGAAAGTTACACACCTACATCCATCATCCTTTACAATGGTACGTTCTTCATCTTGACGAGGTGCCACAYGTACCATTTCTTCACAAACAGCATCGGCATTGGCAACTGGCAGGTGGTAAAAGGACTTCTCCTGAGAAATGGAGACAGGGTATGTTGTGAGATCTCATATCCCTATACCAAAGCCCCTATGAATAGTGTAAGCGTTGCACTCCTCCTTAATCCGCGCCTTCATCGCGTCATAGATCCAATGTTGTACCAATGGTAGGCTTGATTTTGCTGGCTCACCCCTCCATACCAGTCGGTGAATGTAAAGCAACTGAAAGAACATTCGGCAGCTCCCCTTGCTTTTGCAGTCGTGGTCCTTCCATGAATTCACGGAAAAGTCGAAGCGATCAAGCAAGTAAGAGCACCGGTCCATGTTTGGAATGACAGCCACATCCTCCACTGCCCCAATCAACCTCACATCAATACGTTTGTGCACTGTTGGGGCCAAGAATGATCCGAACGCAAACACTACAAACATCTTCTTAAAGTCTGACCCACCGTCAACCAATTTCAGCATCTCGACCTTAATATTCTCCAATAATATATCCTTCTTCGACAAAGCATGGAACTTCTCCCTCCACAATTGAATCAACTCCTTATCCTCATTTACCGTTGGCACAGGTTTACCCGAGCATGGTAACATGAACGCATCGTAAACATCATGTTTACTTACAGCAAAATGGACATGCCTATTAAATAAGAACAGTCGGGTATGCGTATCATAACGCTCCAACAACCAATCAACCATGGTATGAATAAACCTAGATGCCTTCAGTTCCAAAAGCCCTCCGAACCCAATATCTTCAACGTCCTTCTTTTGTGCTGGCGATAAGTGGTCAATGACATAGTGTAGGACAGCAGGTGACCCATGTCCTTCGACGCCATTCAATTTCCAATATCCAGAAACATTATACTCTCTCTGATCCAGCGATACAACACTTATTTTTGGATGGTTTTCGATATGGTACTTTAAACGTATTTTTCTTTATATATACGTGACTTTTTTTCGTACAAAAAACAAAATTTTATGAATGACTTTTCATAACAAATTTATATATATAAGTTTTGTCTTTCAAATTTTCATAATTTAACGATATTCTTGGCTGAAGTTTTCGAAATTTGACCATTAAAAAGTCAATGTTATCTTTGGGCTGGATAAAACGAAGTACTTTTTTCCCTTCTATTATAGTAATAAAACCGGTAAAGTACTACTCACTTGTATAAATGAGACACAAAAGCTTAAGACGAGTCAAATAAATATCATATCACCCCATTTGTTGTCTAGAAGATGTCAAAAGGTTTGTCTTTATTACTACCATGTGGTAGTATTTAACATGTATTAAAGGTTAGACTTACTCCAAAGATAAGTAAATAACCGAGGGAATAGTTATTCTCATCTGATAGCACTTGACCCTTGTAGGCTTGTTGCTTGTAGCGTTGTAGCTATGAAGAATATCTCTTTCTTAAACGCGAAAATAGTAATTAGCCTCCATAACTTTGGCTAATTGTGAAATTAAGTCCCATATAAATTATAAATGTAATAATTAAGTACCATAACTACAAAAAGTGAAATCAACCTCAAATTTTCTTTTCAACTTAAATTATATCATTAAATCATTTTATATATTAGCTCTTTGTACACTAAATAATTATAAATATTTTAAAATATTTATTTAATTTATTAGCATAATTTCGAGAATATATTTAATATTCTTACTAATTTTAATATAATTCATATACATAAGATATTCGGTTTACAAAATTTCAGTTTTCTGTAATTCGTTCAATTATTTTTTCTGCAAAATGTGTAATAAATTGCTTACACTGTTTTTGAATTTATAATAAGTAAGTTTTATCATATGCTTATAAATTATAAAAATGAATGAAATTGAATTTTTTGGTGCAATTTTGGTTGAAAATAAAAAAATTAGGTTGAATATCACTTTTTGTCAAAATTATAAAGCCTAACCGAGTACTACATTTATAACTTATGGAACTTAACTTTACAATTGACCAAAGTTAAGGAGCTAATCACCGGTTTCGCACTTTTCTAAATGAGACTACCCACAAAAATTTATTGGCTAATTTACTCCAGTCATGCATGAAAATGCACAAATTCCGTCTTAAGCTTAAACGAGTCAAGTAATGACCCATTTCCATAGATAGGACAAAGAGTTTATTATACCAACACATTTCCTTCTCGTCTTATTCTTACAAGTAGATAGTACTTGAACCGCTTAACTTATACAATAACTTAAAACACATGGTACAAGTTTAGTTGAAAAACTTCCAACAATAAATCCTTTCATCTGCATTTTAGCATTTGTTTCGAACATCACTTTCTTACTTCACTGTTCATTTTTACCTTGTAAGGTAATTTTCTCTCTCTTTTATCTTTTTATCTTTTTTTTTTTTTTTTTTTTTTTTAAAGTATATGTTCTTTAAGGTTTTACAGCAACCATGTTTGTCTTGTGCTTCAATGTGTGTGAATTATGCACTTTTACAGCTATTTTGTTTGATTTTTATGTTGGTTCATGTTGTTGGGAAGTATGGCAGCTTGAAATTAAAATCAAAGGTATTATTGAAAGTCTTAACAGCCGAAAATGGTCATCTTACTGAAGAACTGTAAAAAATTGCTTTATTTTAAAGCTTCTTTATAACTTGTAAGTTGTAACTGTTGGTAATTATGGTAAATAGGGTTTTTCTTTGAGCAAATACATGGTAATTTATGCCTTTTTTTGGGGGGGAAATTTGTTTCTTCGTTTTGGTGGAAGGGAAATTTTTTAGTTGATTGTAACTTTATGTTGAATTCATAGGGTTAAGAATGTTTTACATCTTAAACTTGAGAATGGACAGATCCATGACAGGTTTTTCTTGTTTTGATTACGAGTGGTGAAAGTCGATTTGAGCCGAAAACCAACCTACTTCAGTATTTCATTCTGTCATTCTCGTGACTGTTGTATGATTATACTGTGTTGTACTGAGTTTTTGACAATGTTGCATGTAATCTTATACAAATGATCATTTTTTAGTAGTATATTTTAAATTAATAGGACTTCAATACTTCAATTTGACACAATACTCGTATAATTTTCCAGCAATTTGACGGGGGTTCTGATACATTATCTGTTTGTATCGTGTTTGGAAGTCCTAAAGCGTGCAGAATGTAGATAAGCTTTGAGTTTTCTGCTACCTGGTACTGTATATGACTATATGTTGGTATAGCTGCCATATAGTACTCACTACTACTCCGTTATCCTAATCGTTTGTTTAACTTTTTATTCTTTGGGAGGGATAATTAGTCAAACGTAAATAGATTATTGAGAAAAAGGTTGTATCTTGTATAGTTGTATCTGTGACCTAACCCTGTCTGTAATATTTAGCAAGCTTGATTCCCTTACTGATGTAAACTAACTTCTTACAAGGACGGAGATGTACTCTAAGGGGGATGCTTGTTCTACTTGCTGCCGAAACTGTTTCCTAATGCATAGGAAAAAACATGATATTTGTTCATTTTTCAAAATCATGTTTGCTGAGACGTTCAATAAACTCCTGGTATGATTGTAAAAGCCTAGTTTTTCCCCTTTTAGTACTAATATTACTCAGCTTTTTCCTTCCGTCTTTAATTATTATCTGGTTCGAAGGATGCATGAACTTTGTCATTATTCGGTCATTTAGGATATTATTGGCTACATTTAGACAATATACACTTTCATACGGAGTATATTCTCATGAATCAGACCCGCTGGGTTTGTTTCAGTACCACAATACTATCTATTACCGTATTATGTTAATTTCTCAGCCCTTTATATATTATTAATGTAATAAATACTCCCTTCGTCCCAATCAATTGTAACAAGTGCTTGAGACGGAGGGCGTATATGTTAATAGTATGACGGCACATATTTCTGTAGCACCAGGCTGTACAAATTTATTTTCATACTTTTACTGCATCATGTATATATTGGAACACTAAATTCATAGTATTAGATTAATAGTATATCTGATTTCAGGTTTTGCCTCCTATATTCGCAAAAAAACTTAAGTCATTGGAGGGAAGAAAGATGACCCTTGAGGATTCTGACAGGCGAAGTTGGGATGTCCTTTTGTCTGATGTGGAAGGCGCTCTTGCCTTTCAAAAAGGCTGGCGTAACTTTGCCTTAGATCACAACATTGAGATGGGTGATTTGCTGGTGTTTTGTCATGTTGGTAACACGCATTTTCTTGTTGAAATTTATGGTAGAAGTGGGTGTCAAAAGAAGGTCACTGGGATGAACAACAATAGAACTGAAGCTACTAAAACTTCTCTTCCTAAGAAACGTCCTTCCCAATCCTTCCATGAACAATCCTTCCATGAAGAATCAGCTCCAAAAAGGCACAAGAGCTCTTATGCTTTTCCTGGACCAAACATCGATGTCACCCCAAGGCTCAAAAATGTTCATGTTGTAAAAGACAGGCCCATAGTGTTTCCGGTCTCTGACCCTATGGTGGAGTCGAGCTTCCCTGAACCTGTAATGGAGTCAAGCGTCCCTGAACCTATAATGGAGTCGAGCTTCAGGACTAACAGAGACAAGAATATGCTCAATGGGATCTCAGTGGCTGAGCCTCATATCGAGTCATGCTCTATGGTTAACAGAGAAAAAAA
Organism: Silene noctiflora; assembly: GCA_009801015.1. NCBI lineage: Eukaryota > Viridiplantae > Streptophyta > Magnoliopsida > Caryophyllales > Caryophyllaceae > Silene > Silene noctiflora. The sequence continues at coordinate 61,837 of VHZZ01000075.1, read as the reverse complement.
GAGGCCTAAAATGGTTCCAGTCCCCGAAGCTCTGGTGGACCCATGTACCATGACTAACCGAGACAAAAGTAGGCCCAATGTGGTCCAGCTAGATGAGAGTCTCGTGGAGCCTTGCTTCATGACTACCCGAGATGAAAATTTTACCGTAGAAGATGATCGAAAGTGTCTATTTGATCTGTCAGTCTTCGAGATGCCTGGCAAGTTATCAACAATTGACAAGGCAGATGAAACAAACTATCTACTAGATTTTTCCGTCTATGACTTACCTGAAAATAAAGCTGGTGCTGATAGAAGCGGTGGACCCCTCCTGCTAGGATCAGGCACATCTGAGAATACTGTCACTGAGATTGCAGACAAAAAAACAACCATTAACAGAGACAGTGTGAAAGACGATATTCTTAATAAGTCTACCTTTGAGATGCCTGAAAATGAATATGCAAATGCAAGTAATAAATGTCAACTTCAAGAAGATCTACAGTGTCAAGAGCCTGACCACTATCAGAATGCTGACAGTGAAGCTGCTTTGATCAATTTTCCAAGCCGCCAAATCACAGAAAGAAAAACCAAAATTGAAGCGTCAGGTTAGTTCATGAACTTTATCTGTACACTTATTCTAATAAGTATTCTCAAGAAGATTTGCATATTCCTGTCAATTTGTAACTTTCCACTGTTGTTTATCTCCCTTCTTGCTGTCTTTCGCAGATGTCGACTTGCCTTCTGACACAGTTGTGCCTTTGAACTTTATACTTCCGAAAACTGCTGACTTGTCAGCTGTTTCAGGTTCTTGTAATCCACTTTTCTGTATCCTTTAAATCTTTAATTGTACTATTGGTCTTGAAGTAGTTTCTAAGTAGTTTTCATTTATGCAAGTTGCTATATGTTGAATTTGTTATCTGGTGCAGGTCAGAATTTGATGCTAAACAATCGGGAAACTAGGTCGTACAAACAAAAAGTCTGTGGTCATGCAAAGGATCGAAGTTTTCTTGGTGCTAGTTCTTCTGTCTGTGAGCAGAATTACGGAGATCTTGAAGGTAGCTACTTGTTGTTTTCCTATTGCCTTTGCGCGACTTAGATGAGACAAGAAAACAAAAACTTGTGTAATTCCTATGTGGCAATGATGGGTAGCTTACTAGCAAATCAAAGCAAATAAGCGAGGAAAAATAATAACAAAATTGTTTCAAATATCGTAGGCTGATTATGTTCTATTATGATTAGGCAAAAATATGATACATATCAAGAAAGAATCCAGAGAGTTCAAACAAGGCCTTTGTGGGCATGCGACCAAGAACACGGTGAAAATTGAAGAGAATGTGAACAAAATTGTCAAGTTAGAACCAGTAGTATGTGATGCATCTGCAACTGCTGTCAAAGTTATATACTCAGACAGCCAAGATTACCTCGTATGTTTTTTTCCCGACAATCCTATTGCCATTATTATGATTCTGATTATTTTATATTTTTTGCCAACTTGTCATTGCACCATAAATTTTTTATTTCATTTCTGATGGGAGCCAAAACACTACCATTTCTGCAGTTCTTACAATAAGAGATAGCATCGGCCATACAATTCCCGATGCAATCTCCATACTATATTACCCATAAAGTCTCTTTTTTTGTGTTTTCAACAGCAAAGTAAGATAGCGTACATTCCACTTGCCATGCCGTGGTGTACTGTCAGTAAGAGCCTTCAAGAGAATAGTGTAGTGTTGTTGTACTATTCTGAAACATTTGACATGACATTATCTATTGTGCCGTATACCTTGTTACTTATACGTCCAGACGGTCCAGTATACTTCAGTTATCTCACCTTCACAGGAAAATTTCAACGAGTTCCCTACAAAAACCATTTTTGTTTCCCACCTGATCTTTACAAAATCTTTAATTTGTACTCTTTTCTGATATGCTAAATGCAGGAGCTGCCTGAGCCGTTACCTGTGGCTTTAGCGACAACTAAATCAACTGCAAAGTTTAATCAGCAGTTAGTGTTTCTTCGGGATCCTCATAAGCGACTTTGGCCTGTTATTTACCACCGCCCATATGGGTTGCAGGTTCTGGCAAGCGGGTGGAAATCATTTATGAAAGCTAACTACATTGGACCTGGCGATCAATGTAGTTTCACTCTCGAAGACAGGTTGGAAAACACGTGCAATGTTCAGATTGACTATCTTAGCCAAGATTAGATGCCCTCTTATGCCTTGATTAACCTAGGCACTTATATTAACTTTCGTAAACCTAATTCTACCAGTGACTTTCAGAACTTGGTATCTTGATGTAGGCAAGTTATCTTATTGCTAATTATTCGTAGAATGTAATTAGATGAAACTTAGTGAACACGCGCTGTAGTATACTATCCTCTTTAAATTTAAGTTATCTAAGAAATAGACATTTGTGTTATCAGTTCATGTCCTGAGCATCTTATTATTAAGTTGTATGAAACGAGATAGGGAGCAAGATAATGTAAAAATCCCGAATTAGAAGTCGGTCTGTGAGTCGAATAAAATGATTGGGTCCTTGTCCTTCCGGAAGGTGACCTGCCATATTGATCAACCTAATTCTAGCAGGTTAACCAACTGAGATGGACACCGATACATTTAACATTTTTGTAGATGGAACGGAATCGTCTGGTCAGAGAAATCAGAGTATATGGTGCTGCAAAGTGAAACATGAGTGTATACCAGCATTGATCACAAATTTACAATGGTTTGATTTGAATGTGTCAAGTTCAAACTTTGGCAAAGTTTATTAGCAAAATCAACCCGACCCTAAGAAGCTGGCACGATATTCCACGTAGAACCGAATGGAACCTTGAATACGTTACATAACCCGAATCAACCCAATCAAAGCCATACCCTCGGACACAGTTTGTTGGTCTTGACTCTCGACTCTCGATACCCCCTAATTGAGCAAGACAGAAAAAGTATCATAATTCAGTGTTCACAAGTTGATCACCACCTTATCATACTACCTCTGTTCGAAATACCCCCACGATCACGTTTATCATACTACTTCGTTCGAAATACCCCCACAAAAGAAAGGAAGATATATACTCCGTAACTACGAGCCATGTAAAATTAACGATGGTACTTTCTCTTGGAATTTATTTCACTTTACTTCAAATTCAATAAATTTCATTTCAATTCGGGTCAAATAAAGAGTCTCAATTCAGAAAGTTTTCATCAAAAAAAGAGTAAATTGGATTTTACTCCCTTTTGAAATTAAATTTTTTAAAATTACTCCCTTAAATAGCATTTTTTTGCTAAAATTGCTCCCAAACTCCACTTTAAGTAACTTATTTCGTCTGTTTTTGAACTTATTCCGTTTATGCCTTAACCAATCTATGCTTTGAAAGGTATAACTACGTAGACAAATATAGGGGGAGTTCAAAAATACAGGAAATAAGTCAACTTAAATTGGAGTTTTGAAGCAATTTTAGGAGAAAATGCAATTTAAGGGACTAACTTTAGCAAAAAAATGCAACTTAAGGGAGTAATTTTAAAAAATAATTTCAAAAGGGAGTAATTTAAAAAAAAATGGTTTTAAAAGGGAGTAAAATCTAATTTACTCTCCAAAAAAATAAGACCGAATAAATATTTACCTATCCATACCCAGTTACCCGGTTACATTCGGGTCATACAAAATACGACTTTCAAGGGTCTCCGCCTCTCCGGTTTCTACTTTCCTCTCCCCCAAGCAAAAAAAAAAAAAAAGTTAGAGAGAGAAAACTAGAAAGGAAGCCATGGAAGGAAAAGAAGAAGCTCAAAATGCACACCTCATACTTGCTAACAATCTCTTCCTTCTCTCTCATCCTGATGTACAGGACATCGAGAAAGTTCGTCTCACTGATGAAGTCATTTCCTCTATTCAATCCGATTGTAAGTTTTTATTCTAAACCCTAATTTCTCAATTCCTTTGATTGTTAATCTTAGATTCTTCACTTTTATTTTACTGTTATTTGTAAGTATTTTCATAAGTTTATCGTGTTTTTGCGCCTGATTTGCTGCTGCTGCTGTTGTTGTTGATTTGTTCGCAGTTGATGTGGTTTTTATTTGTTTTTAAATATCTTCAGAAGTTTGTTGCGTTTTTGCGCTTGATTTGTTGTTGATTTGTTTGCAGTTAAAGCGGTTTTTATGCGTTTTTAAGTATGCTGTGTTTTTGCGTTTGATTTGTTCGCAGTTATGGTGTCGCTGTACGAGTCTTTAGCTGCAAAAGGCGTCATTAATTTGGATCAGTCTGTGCTCGACTCGATGCGACAAAGTATTGAGCACGAGCTTAAGAAGCTTGATGAAAAGTAAGCCCTTATTGAATTTCGAATTGTATTATAAACCTAAATTAATAGGGAATGTGTATTTAGTGGCTTCAGAAGCTTGCATTACGGTGCAGTATTGTGCCTAGGTTGTTGTTATAGACCATGGTGTATTTTTATTTTACTGTTAGGGTGCCGTGGGTATCTTACACGAGTAAATTTAGATGATTGGGGGCTTGCATTATGTTGCAGTATAGCCTAGGTTGCTGTTAGTGAATCCGAACCTAGTTTGTTGGCTACTAGTGCTAAAAAAGTCAGAGACTTGGGATTTATTGCAATATTTGATGATTGTAGTGAAGATCTTATTTTTACTTCCACTTATTCCTGCTGATTTCATAGCTAACAGAATTACTTTGTAATCTTCGTAATTTTCCAAACAATTTTCTAAAGCTTTGAAAATTTAAAAAGTCAGAGACTTGGGATTTATTGCAATATTTGATGATTGTAGTGAAGATCTTATTTTTACTTCCACTTATTCCTGCTGATTTCATAGCTAACAGAATTACTTTGTAATCTTCGTAATTTTCCAAACAATTTTCTAAAGCTTTGAAAATTTAAAATTCTCAAATTTTTAAGAGTAAATTGATCCAATGATGTATGATTCGTTTTAGATGTCGTTCCAATTCCTGAAATCGGGCTTTATCAGGCTGATGAAGCTTTATGAGTTGAAATGAAGAGACATCTGAGGATCCGTAAAATATTTACCTTTTTTGTAGATTTGCGAAAGTCTTGTGGTTCCTCTATGCTTTTTGATGGCATCAGTGATGTTTCACTTGCCATTATGTAATGGTGTTGATAATCACAATAGTTTTATGTTGTTCAAGTGCTTTGGAGGATGAAATGAGTGTTGTACCATTCTCTGTAGAAACATTCTCAATTCAGAAGTTTCTAGCTTTGTCTTAAACAATGAAATTGAGGGTGAAATGAAGAGAAAATGGACGATTGAGCCAAGTGTTGCCTTTCTTTTAAAAAAGCGCGCCTTGAGTGCGCCTAAGGCGCGCCTCGCGTGAGGCACTAGCCAAAACGCCTCGGTGCAGTTTAGGTGCGCCTTTTAGACAAGGCTCACCTAACAAGGCTAACTAGTACGCACTTTCCATATCTTTTAGACACAGCTCACCATTTCTTTTCCCTATTATTCATTACTTTACTCCATGACATGTTAGCAAACTTGAAAACTCCTAAAAAGGCTATTGTTGCCCAAAATTTCATTTGGAAATTACAAATTTGTTATTAAAAATAGGGCGCCTCGCGYCCAAAAGGCGAGCGCCTTCGCCTTGCGCTTTGCGCCTCGTCGCCTCGGCCCCTTAGCGCCTCAGTGCGCCTTGCGCATTTTCAAACTAAGAGTGTTGCATGGCTTGTGGCTGTATTTCGTCCAGGGAATATGGTCGAGTTGAGTTCATATACCGTGCTCTAATAGCAACAAATTTAGCAACTTATTTTGCGATCGAATACTGGTGTGTACAAACAATTCGGTTAGAGTATCAACCGATAGGCCGCAAACCATCAAATTGTGGTTGAGCATCCATTACCTAGACTTATTCAAGTTTATAAGTTCAATGTTGGTCTTCATGATGTGGAACATTGCAAATTGTTTTGAGTTTGAAGAAAGCATAGAAATGAAGGTGCTGTTTATAAATGGCCTTGCTTGGATTTGTTGTTGTGTAGTTTGTTCTTTTATTTAATTGAAGAAACCTGAAAGATTACCGGTTGTAGCCTAGTTTGTTTCTCTTCCATAGTGACCGGTGATTCCTGTTACACTTATGAGTCAGGTTATTCTTATGTAAACTTTAACAAGGCTTGATTACTTCTTAGTAACTTGTCTTTCTTAGGAGAAAAGTGAGATGGCCAATCTTTTTTTTTTTTTTTGTCACCACGACACTGAACCAAGGATAATGCTGTCCATTAGATTTGTTATACCTATCGGTTGCTGATGATGTTTCATTATTAATAAAGGGAAAGGGTGGGTTGGATTAACAGTAACTATCATGCTTGATCAACCTGGATTTTGCACATTGTTGTAAGCACTAAATGCTATATTTAGTGGTGGCTTTCACTTAATCATTGACAACCTGCTACTTTGTTGGGCAGGATTGCTGATGCTGAAGAAAATTTAGGTGAAAGTGAAGTTCGGGAAGCTCATTTAGAAAAATCTTTATTTTACATAAGAATTGGTGATAAAGTGAGAATCGTTTTAGCAAACCATTCCTATATAAATATTTCAATAAGTTTTGTTTTGTCTCGGTTTTATCAATATAAGTTGTTTTCCTCTCGTATTGAACACAGGATAAAGCGTTAGAGCAGCTCAAGGTAACAGAAACAAAAACTGTTGCTGTTGGGCAGAAAATGGATTTGGTGTTCTGCACTCTCCAAGTTGGATTGTTTGACATGGACTTTGATCTCATCTCAAAAAGCATTGACAAAGCTAAAAGGTAATTACACGGGAAGAAGGTTTATTCAGCGTCAAATTAATGAATGCATTTTTACCTCTCGATTAGTGTTTTGCTAACTCTGTTATTGTTCCTTCTATTGAAACCAGCTTGTTTGAGGAAGGCGGTGATTGGGAAAGAAAGAACCGCTTGAAGGTCTATGAAGGCTTGTACTGCATGTCTACCCGGGACTTCAAGAAAGCCGCTAGCTTATTCTTGGATTCAATTTCAACATTCACAACCTATGAGCTGTTTACTTATGACACGTTTATATTCTACACAGTTCTTACCAGTATTATATCTCTTGATAGAGTGTCGTTGAAACAAAAGGTAATTAGACAGTGGTTTCTGCTTCTAGCTTTTGAACTTCTTTCTTAGTTAGTTTCCTATGAGACGGTGTCACCCGTCTAAAGGTGTGAGACAAACCCATTTACCCATTAATTAAAACCCAAAGAGTAAACGAACTTATGAATGTATCTCACAAAAGTATTTTTGGAAGACTGACTCCTTTTGAGACTTGGGGTTCTTAACTGCTTTTCTGATTGACAAACACTCAAGGCTTTGTACGGACATGCTGCAGGTAGTGGATGCTCCTGAAATATTAACCGTGATTGGGAAAATTCCGTACCTATCTGAGTTCATGAATTCTCTTTACGATTGTCAGTACAAGTCGTTCTTCTCAGCATTTGGTGAGTTTTTCACCATTAACTTTTAACTTCCTGCCTGTGGTGGAACTTTTTATCTGATTCAAGTTGTGGCTGTTATTGTTTTGTGTTCTCACAACTTGTTTGTTTTCCAGCTGGGCTGTCTGAACAGATAAAGTTCAACCGCTATTTACATCGACACTTCCGGTATTACATGAGGGAGGTCAGAACAGTTGTTTATTCTCAGTTCCTGGAATCTTACAAGAGTGTCACCATTGAGGCTATGGCAAAGGCATTTGGAGTTTCTGTCGAGTTCATTGACCTGTGAGTACACACCCTGTCACATTTGGAAATGATTATCATCTACTCATCTATAGGCTTCTAGAGTTTTAGTTAAACGTTTCTTGAACTAATTTAATTCTGCTCCATTAATGCTTACATCTGAAAATGCACAAAAGCCTACGTAAGTCGGTGTTGCTTTTGAGACCAATGATTAAGTCTATGTTTAAATGAAGAGTTAATGGACCTCTCTTAATAATGTTCCTGAAATATTTTGATGTGTTAGCTAATTCTCCTCAACAAAAATTTCAGAATGTTTCTGCCGTGGTTGTAGTTTTGCCCTTGTGACTATTTGATCCAAGCAAACCGTTGCAAGGGAATATATATTTTGGATTGTACCTAAAAAAATCATTTGGCACCAAGATATTTTTCATTTATTTCTGTACCCTCTCTCGCTCCTATGTTATATTACTATTTATCCAATGTAAGCGATTTGTTTTTGCCATGCCAGGGAGTTGTCTCGCTTTATTGCAGCTGGGAAACTGCACTGCAAAATTGACAAAGTTGCTGGGGTTTTGGAGACAAATCGTCCAGATGCCAAGAACGCTTTGTATCAAGCTACGATCAAGCAAGGGGATTTTTTACTGAACAGGATTCAGAAATTGTCACGTGTTATTGATTTGTAGAGTTTTGTAGCTTATGTTTTTTTTGGTTGATTTGTTCAAGTGAACCCATTGTAGTTAAAACAAAATTTCCTTTGTAACCAAAAAGCAAAAGCAACATAAATTTTTATTTTGGGTTATTCGGAAATTTCTGGGCCTTAAATTTTCAAAATCAAGGAAAGATACATTACATTACATCTCGTCTGATTGAAAATTAAGGTTCTAATCTACACATATACCATCATTATATCTCAGGTAAAAACATTCATTTGGAATTGGAAATTACAGTCTAGTTGATAACCATCAAAAAAATGATCGAACTGTGATGCAAGTTCGTGTCACTAATTGATACAGTACATTATACGTCAAAAACCAGCTTGATTTCTATCGGTTGGACAGCAGGCACTGCTCCAGGAGGACGAAGTTGACCATGTTTATCAGTCACAAAAAATAAATAAGCTCTAGTCAGCGACTCAGCGCCATTATTTTGGTTCATTGTCTGTCACCTCCAAATTTTAAAAGCTGAGTTCTGTAATGTTGAGACGCGTCTGGCATAGTTCGAATCAACTGAATCCAATAGGTCCAACACCTGAATGCAGGAAAGTGCAGCTGGATTTGTTAGCAGATTGATTTGTAGGTTTACTTTGTCTACAGAGCTGATAGGTTAGTATTAATCTATTTATACCGACCTTTTTTTTACTTCGGTAGTTAAATTTGACCATTAATCTCTTTAAACACGGGGTAAAGGTACAAAATGGCAAAATTGTGTACTCTGAAACAATAACTGTGTGAAAGTTGACTATTAAAGTCGAAGGGCAACAATATAAATAGGATGAAAGTAGTATATGTGGACTTGCCTGACATTGGCATTTTAGGTATTGGTCTTCTTCGTGGAAGTTGGCCTGTTTCTTCTATGTTAACAGCAACGGCATCAGAAGTAAGAAATGTCTTGGCAACCGAGGATGCATGCTCCAAGCAACATCTAACCACCTGCTCAAGTTTCCAATGGAAAACTATGTCTGAATATTAAGACAGCATTAAAACTACATTGAGAGTACCTAATAGCAAGCAAAAGGTAAGAATTGAACTGTGAAAAGCGAAGTTAATCGCAGTATCACTTGTATTGTTTAAATGTGTAATCTTTCAACGTTTTAGCCTAAGCTCACATTAAGCAAACTCAGGAAAGCCCTCAATGCAATGCATTGTTCTCAAGAGTTCTTTTGCATGGTGCCTTCAAGTTATAGCAATTACGAACATATTTTCAACAGAATACTCGATAGTTCCCAATGTTAAAGTATGTGCCATTTCAGTACTCCTTTAGTCATCTCCAGTGGTGAAATATGGTCAGGCTCAAAGGGAAGTTAAGTGACCGACAACAAGAAGTCATATTTGTACTGTGCCAATGTACCTTTGTCGGGTCCATAATCCCAGAATCCATAAGATCCTCATAACTGCCAGTTGCAGCATTGTACCCATATCTGAAATCGTCATTGCCAAGGACCTGCAGAATTGGTATCCTCAAGTTTAGAAGAAAGAGTTTACAGTAGAAACACAATAGATTGCATCAAAGATACAGAATGCTAACAAAAAGGACCTTCTCTACAACCAAACTGCCGTTGGCCCCTGCATTTTCTGCTATCTTCCTTATAGGGTACGACAGTGCATGTCGGAAGATCTCAGCTCCAATCTGTGCAAGCACATTTATACTCAGTACAAAACACAGAATCCTTATTCAAGGCTGAACTGCAAAATAATCTTCAGTACTGCTGCAAAGTTGATTTTTCGCGGTTTATAAACAATGTATCCAAAATAGGAATTTATTACTACACAAAAAGTGAATTACCTTTTGTTCTTCATTTTCTAGCTGCTCTTTGATTTCATCAACCTTCAGTGATAGCCTCAAAAGGCAACATCCACCACCAACTACGATGCCTTCTTCGATGGCAGCCTGCAATAAATGATCTGAGATCCTCAGCAGCTCAAACACAACTATAATACAGTAAGACTAATAAAATAATAAGTAATAACACCACGAAGAAAATCAATAGAAGGAAAATGCAAAGGTGATAATGTGAGTCAGATCTATCTTTTCGTTCACACAAACAAAGGTTAGTAAACGGAAAAGCAGCTGACATATGTTTCTTGTCACGCGTAATACGTCTTTTCATTAGCTAGAAAGACTCTAAAACAGTTACATCAATGTTATACAGCATATAGAATACCTTAGTTGCATTCAAAGCATCTTCCATCCTTAGCTGTTTATCTTTCAGCTCAATTTGTGTTTGCGCTCCCACCTATATGGATTACGATCATTAGATAAAATGCCGAGATGCTTCAAATATCTGGACAGTTAATCACGGTGGTTCAATTAAGTTACCTCAATAATAGCAATTCCACCAGATAATCTTGCGACTCTCTCATACAGAATTTTCTTCTGAAAATTTTCTTCAACATTCTGTAGCATGAGGAAGAGCTTTAAGAAGATTTCAACCGAAAGCAACCAAACCAAATGAATTTTATATGTGAGTTTGGACGACAATGGATATATCAGAAATATATGTCGATAATATCAGAAATATAAACACGGAAATGCATTCAGCACACTGCGTTACACGACAAGTCTACTATAGCATTACTTCTGGATGTAAGATTGTAGTCATGCATCTAGAACAACTTTAAAAAATCATTCAGTTGACATTCAAAATCCTACCTCAGCATATGCTTTGATTTCTGAAACTCTCTGCTCGACTGCTGGCCTAGTGCTTCCATCAGTAACAATCAGAGTAGAAGTCTTTGTTATGACGACTTTGGTAGCATTTCCGAGAACATCTACGCCAACCTTTTCTAGACTGAGGCCCATATCATCCTTTATTACAGTTCCTACACAGTGCATGAGCACAACAGCTTAGGTTTGCAGAACACAGCGACTATGGTTAAAGTGAATCGAAGACTGTTTATTCTTTCTTCAAATAATTTCCAGCTTGAGTCTCGCATGCAACAATTGAGATATTAAGCATTCATTCGGAAAGCAACATCATATACCGATTTGTCAAACTTAAGAATGCTCGGACACTTCATTTTTCCTGAATTGTCATACTGCCACACTGATCGGTTGTCCAATATACTAACCTTTTAGTTTAAGGCAAAATAGTGAAGTCAAATATCCCAACATGTATACCTATGTCGTGTCCGAAAATTTGCTACATTGTTTTGTGCTGTCAAAGAATGCAAGAAAGCAACTCTTAAATCAACTATAGATGACTACCTTTAGTTAAAATAGCGATGTCATCCAAGCAATGACTTTTACGTTCATTAAAAGCCGGAGCCTTGATAGCAACCGCCTTTAGAGAACCCTTGAGCTTATTCCTAATAATTGGAGCCATAGCCTCCTTCTCTATGCCTTCAGCAATTATCAGAATCGGAAAGTCATCTTTGACTGCCTTCTCTAACATTTTAAATACCTCCTTCGGATGCGTGATCTTTTTGTCAACCAATAGCAGCTGCAAAAACAAGAAATACATATCCTTAGGGTGGCTTGTATGAAGAAAGAGTCAAAACCAAGTTAAGGACAAAAATACGATACCTTGCAGTTGTCATACTCCACAATCATCCTTCGACGATCAGTGACAAAGTAAGGGGACAGGTACCCTCGGTCAAATTGCATTCCTTCTACAATCTGCAGCTTGTTTTCTGTACTTGTTCCCTTGTCTATTCTAACTACACCCTTCCTCCCCACCTTTTTCATTGCCTCGGCAATCATATTTCCTACTGCATAATCATTTCCTGCACTAACTGCAGCTACATCCGGAATTTCATGATCTTCAATCTGCAGTTTCAGCAATATCACTTTAGCAACCAGGAAAACCAAACTACAGCCACAGTTGTTTGATTATTCCCGAATATCAAGAAGTAGTCCTGATTCTCAAATATCAATTTTAAGAGTAAATTTCCTTTTTTTCTTCGATTTCCAAATCAGGCACGATATAAGATAAAGGAAGTATATTTTCACCTCTCTAGACATTAATTTAAGATGAGAAACAAGGGCTTTTGCAGTCTTTTCGATTCCACGAGATATCTGAATGGGATTCCTGCCCGCTGCAATGACCTTAAGCAATTGCATCTTCAGTACAGTTATTGAGATGCTAGAAAACAGTAGAAAACACAGCACATTCAGCATAATGGTCTCACTCTAATGCTAATTTACTGCTTCATTTTTCCTATAAAGCTTAAATTACCTTCACCCCCTCATCAATAAGACCACGGGCTAGAACTATTGATGTCGTGGAACCGTCGCCAGCAAGATCATTAGTTTTAGCACCTGCTTGCCTTACCAGCTTCACTCCAACATTTTCCAATGGATCTTCCAACTCAATCTAAAAAAATGAATAAGTCAGTTTACAATCAAATAATCAATACTCTCATTATGGGTCGTTTTAAGTATTCATCCTCGCCCTGGTAGGAGTCATTGAGACACTGGGGCAATCGCTGAGTATAGGTAAATAAATAAGAATTTGTGGACGGTTATCTTTTATCATAAAATGGTTACATTTACTCCGTCACAAAATACCTGTTTGAGAACAGTTTCACCATCATTGACAATTTTGGGAGGACCATACTTGTTCTGCAACACCACATTCCTTCCCTTTGGACCCAATGTCACTCCTATCAAATCTCCCACCAAGTCCACTCCTGCCTGAAAAACATCCAACACACTTATTTAGTGTAAAACCGTCTTACACAATAATTTGAGCCCGAGAAAAAAATGTATCGTTACAAACTACAGAAAATGATAAAACTGAGAGAATAGAAACCTGAAGTTTTCTAGTGACAGAACCATCATGGTTGAAGTAAAGTTCTTTTTTGGCCATGGCTTTTGTAATGGTGTTCATTTTATATGATGATGACGACGATGAAATGTGTTTGAATGTATAAAATTTGGAAGATGACATTTGAGATATAAAAGAAAGTGGATTTGGTATGCAAGACATTGAATTGATATGAAATAATGGTAGTATAATTGTGCAGCTGCAAGTTTGGAGTTGTTCTTAGTGATTGAAATGGATAAGAGATGCGCGCGCCAGTGGCCTATCAACGATTCAATAATATGTGGCTTATGCTCTCAAGTTCCAGCTCGGTTCGTCTTGCTTAAGACTGTCTTATCGTAAAATCTCTCATAATCTACTTTAATCATGTGTAAGAGTCGGTGTATGTTTTCAAGGTCCAACTGAGTTCGTCTTGCTTAAGATTTTCTTGTCGTAAAATCTCTCATAATAATCTTTTTTAATTTTCATCTCTACTTTAATCAGGTGTAAGAGTCGGTTTATGCTCTCAATCTCCAACTCTAACAAGTTTTGTTTGCTTTCAAAGTTGTGTCTAACTTATGAATTGTCATATTAAAATAAACATTGTGCCTAAGCCAACCCATGTACCAACACCACCACCCAAGCAACCACTAGAGTTGTTCATAATTTGTCTCGTCCATTAAACTCTATTCATCCAATTCGCCAAATAAGTTGGTACATCCCAAACATTTTAAGAAAATTTCCAAAGACTCAACCACTATCCATCTCAAATGCGCTAAGGTGTTGTTCTTTTGAATTGAAATTGTCTAAACTGAACTGAACTAAACTTATTGGAGTTGAACTGAACTGAGGCCCTGTTCTTTTTGACTGAAACTGTCTGAAATGAACTGAACTTAATGGAACTGAACTGTATTGAACTAAACTAAACTGAATGAAGCTGAAATGAATTGAAATTAAGTCCACAAGAACAAGACCTAAGTGCCTAACTCGCTTATCTATGGAAAAAAAAAATTTACCTCACGTCGATTCCATATCCGACCCAAATCCGCATTAGATCAACTCTAAAATACCCATAAATTTAACTCACATCTGACCCATATCCGACCCAAATATGCATCCACCATTCAATTGCCCACCTCACATATAGAGATGCACCTCAATTGAACCACCTAAACTTAAAACATAACCAAGTAGAGCTAGAAACACAAAAACACAACAAAATGGCAGCATTAAGTGGATTGAGCAATTATATCCAATGTTCCACCACAACTTCCACCAACCGCCACCTCTCCCTCCACCGCAACAACCACCGTCAAAACCACCGTAGCGTAGCCGCATTTCACTTCTCAAACTCCCATCTTTTCACTTATTCCCCAAAATGCCCTCGTTTATCTGCAAAACCCATCAAAACCCGCATGTTTATTCCTCATGCGGTTGCTTCCATGGTATGTTTACTCCTTTTTACCTCAATTTTTTGTGGGTTTTCAGTAAATATTGAATAGTTTACTGCCTATTTTCACCTCTTTCTTTCAAAGTTTTCATCTTTTTATCTTAATTTTTTGTGGGTTCTCAGTAAAATGTTGAAAATTTACTACTTTTTCTACATTTTTCTTGTAAAGTTTTCATCTTTTTACCTCGATTTTTTTGTGGGTTTGAAGGAAAATGTTGAAATATCATCTTTTTCAACATTTTCTTGTGAATTTTTTTTTTTTTTTTTTTTTTTACTTCAATTTTTATGGGTTTTGCAGGAAAATGTGGAAAAGACTTACATTATGGTTAAACCAGATGGAGTTCAGCGTGGTCTTGTATGTAATTTCATTTGTCAACTTGAATTACTACCTCTGTCGGATTAATCATTTGTTTACCTTTGATTAAAATATCGGCCTCAAAGAATAAGAAAGTTGAACAATTGATTGTGATGGGGAGAGTATTATTGTAGGACAAGGTAAATTATGGCGTTTTGATTAGTGGGTTTGTTGACGGAATTTTGATTTAATGGTTTTGATCAGGTAGGGGAGATAATTTCAAGGTTTGAGAACAAGGGTTTTAAATTGATTGGGTTAAAGATGTATCAGTGCCCTCAACAATTGGCTGAGGTTCGGATTTTTGTATCGATTTTGTCGGCTCTAAAGTTTCGATTTTTATGTTGTTTTGTGTCTCATTTAGTATTGTTCACTTTATGTAGGTATGATTTGTGAAGATAATTTGGGTTGTTAGTTGTTATTTTGTGTCTTTGAGCTATATTTCATTGAGCATTTTGATTAATTCATGAGGATTATAGGTTGCTTGTGTTAAAGCTACGCGTACTAGATTAGCTTGGCTTGTGTACTCGATTATTCTAGCACGAGACTGTCTTATTCATACCATCCAGAGCTATATCACGATCTTCAGACGCTATTGTGATTTTTACTAATACAAGTATACAATTGCTTGGGAAGAGCCAGAGATTCTGTTGTATAGGGTCATTCGAGTTTTGCTTTTAATTGTTCATTTTTATTGTTGGGTCTTAAAGATATTAGTATAAAATTTTGAATTAGTTAAAATTTGCACGGTAGAACATCATTCGTCTAAGATCATATGGAGTCTTGAGACCCATGAGTCATGACCTTGGGTGTGTCTACACCACTGTCAACTGTTAAGAGTTATTATGGCTTCATACAAGAATTTTCTGTTGTCGAATGAGATAAACTATCTTTTTGTTGATAAGATACTTTCATTTTTAACCTATTGCTACGAAAGATTCAAGACTTTGGTTCAGCAACTACGGAATTCAGCTTAGAGTGCAGTGAAGGGATCGTTTGGTTTTTAATCAAATGCTTTCTCTATTGCCTAAAAAGGCAAAAATCTTTTGCAATGTATGGATCTTTTGGTTTTTAGAAATGACCAAATATGTGTTATGAGCTCTTACAGCGATAAACTTTTACAGGAACACTACAAAGATCTCAAAGCCAAGTCATTCTATCAGAAGTTGATTGACTATATAACATCTGGTCCAGTTGTGTGTATGGTAAGATTTTCCATCCTGAATTTGGTGTCCTTAATGCCTATGCTGAATTAGTGCAAATTTACAGTGGAATCGAATTTTTGCCAGGCTTGGGAAGGCGTTGGTGTTGTTGCATCATCGCGCAAACTAATAGGAGCTACTGATCCTCTTCAAGCTGAACCCGGAACTATCAGAGGAGATCTTGCTGTTCAAACTGGAAGGTTAGTCTGTTGTGAGCACATCAATGTTTACATAACTTAACGAGTTATGAATTGTCTGCTATTCTCTTTTTGTGAATGTTAACTTGCGCTTTTACTTGCAGAAATGTGATTCATGGAAGTGATAGCCCTGACAATGGCAAGCGGGAAATTGGTAAATTACTTCTATGCTGTTCTTTTACTCATCTTCTAGATGTTTCTTCAATGAATTATATGCAGTAAATCTGTGAACGGGTAATCGTTAAAAGCGAGATTTGGGAAACTTTTGGAAATCAAATAGAAGTGATGAGTTGTTAAAATAGTCTAGCGCATCCTCTAGTAGATTCTAACCTTCTCCCACGGAGTGTTACATAGAATGGAGATTCTGGCTTCTGAAGGATAAGAGTAATGTTGGTCTCATTTTTGTAGTAGTAAACAGAAACTCGAATCGTTATGAGTTTTCTCAAGAGAAGTCGGTAAATAACTTGTTAGTATTTCGGAAACTGGTGATTGTTGGAGTATTTGCAATCTGAGACTCTGATATCCGTTTCTCCTTTCAGGTCTCTGGTTCAAAGAAGATGAAATATGTCAATGGACTCCTGCTCAAGCACCATGGCTTACGGAATGACTTTTACCAATTTTGTAACAATGCGACTTATGCGAGTGCTACACAATATTGAGCTTCTTGAATGAGAGTAATGCTTTTCACATACCGGCTTGACCATGTGACATTATTTTGTTCGTTGAATTAAAATGTAATTTTTGTTTGATGTTCCAGTAATAATTTTGTAATGACTACCTATTTTGTGGTATTCTCTCAATCATGACTAAAAATTGAGATTCATTCTTGTATGAAAAGCTTTAGCGGTTCTGAGTTGCAAGCTTATCGAAAAATTGGTCCATGGCACGTGCTGCGTGCATAAATAACTGGTCCAGCAATTGTAAGTTGCGAAGTTCACTAACATGAGCAACAGGATTATGACATAAAGAGTCATCAATCGTCTGTGAACGCAAATCTAAATGCAAAGTGACAAGCGGACAACGTATAAATTGCCTTGGCAATACAATTACATCAAATAATCGCACTGTTACAAGTTTACAGCATAAATTAAGAGGTCCATTTCATGCTAAATAAAACATCCCAGACTAACATCAGAAAATTACAACCAGTTGAACGCGCACAAATTCCTCCCAGACAGCAAACAACCGCGACATTCACTAATTAACTCCGAATTTTTGAGCAACCTGTCGATTCAGAATCACTCGAACAACCAGAATGCAGCGACATTCACTATTTAGCTCAGAATTTTTGAGCAACCAGTCGATTCAGAATCACTCGAACAACCAGAAACATTCGACAGGGGATCAGTATCGCAAGAACTCGACCCTTGTTTTTTCTGTGAACTGGTGTATCTAGAAAACAGGAACTGTATCGAAACACCAACACCTTTCTCCTGTACTGGACTAGGTTTCGAGTTCATACTCACACAGGAACTATCACCACTCACAGTTACTCCAGAATTCGCAGATAAATCTTGCGACACATCCGTACTCGATTCAATATCCATCGAATCATGACATACAGCACTTGAATCATGCTCGGAACTCGAACAACGTCGAGATCCTTGCTTAAGCTTCATCAATGTCGCCTCTGCACACCAATTCACAATCAATTTTATCAATTTCATCAATTAGGGTTTTGAAGTAACAAAAATAAAATCGATGAATTAAAACAGTTAAAATGAAGAAAATACCGAAAATAGAAAGAGAATCATCTTTATGAAGCTTAGAAGGAGGTCTTTCTTGTTCAAACCATTCCACCATTGACGGCGATGACGACGAGGGCGACGATCTTATTCTTCCGAACATATTTCTCCTCGTTGAATAATGTATTTTCACTAATTGTGTCCACAATTTTGAAATGGGGGAAAATAGAGAGGAATTATTGGAGAAATATTTGAAATAAGAGCGGGAATTGTGAATTTTAGGTGGATTTGAGCGGGACGGTTGAATACAGTGAAATGAATCAACTGCTACCCAATTTGAGAATGTTTTATGGGTGTAGAAATTTAGATATGATCCAAAATAAAAAATAATAATAATTCATCCCAAAATTAGCGGGTCAAAGTTAGAACACCGTAGATTATTTAGGGGATCAGGTTAATGGGGTCTCTAAATTAGTAGGAGACATAACACGAAAAATAGAAATTAAGTAACTCTCTCCTCTTATCAGGTGAGAGGTCTCTTAATAACGCTATTGAAAGACTCTCTAAAGTTTTTATATTATTTCATATTGGTCGTTTATCATTATTTTATTAAATTGTTAATTATTAATGTTTTCTCCTTTTATAACAACGTAGTTGTTATTTCATGGACAAAAATTACTCTTTCATGAACTTTTTGTCATTAGTTTTCCATAGTTTACCCTTCCCCCAAAAATCAAACTTTCTCTAATTCTCTTTCATACAAACTAATCAAATCTGTCAAATTACTCAATTATTAACTCTAGTTCTCATTCTCACGTCGATCAAGTTATAGTTGTAATTTATTAAATTTATTAACTATGTTATGTCAAAATAGGGAAATTAAATTAATTTAAATGAATGAAATTAGGGTTTGTAYAATTTTTTTGAAAAGAATGTGCCRGCAAGGGAAGAACATGGTTTCAATCATCATTTCCCTTCAACTATAGTGCGTACCTTGTCAATTTAATATTATCGGTCTTTCCAAAAGTTTTCAATTGGAATCAATTTATAGTTTTTTTAGCCTTGTTGCCTTTTTTTTTTTGGTACGAAAGAGGGGCGGAGCCCCCATACTACTTACTACTGTCTTGCTATTACACAGGGAATAGCAACCCCAAAGATGTCATCTCTAAGAGTGTTACGGAGCTCATCAAGTACCACCATTAGCCTTGTTGCTTTAACGCTGCTACTATTAGGGTTGTTCACCGGTCCAAAACCGGACCGGATGAACCCGCGGACCGGATCACCACATATCCTAAGACCGGGTACCGGACCGGTTAGGAGGAGACCCGGACCGGAACCCTTAAGGTCCGATTTTTTACGGGTTTGGACCGGACCGGTACTACTTAACAAGGAAAATTAAGTTTTATTTTTTAATATGGACCGGACCGGAGACCGGTCACCATATTTTTTGCAACCCGGAGACCGGACCGGTATGTTTCCGGTCTGGACCGGACCGGACCGGCCGGTCCGGGTCGGTCCGATTTGCCGGTCCGGACCACTTTTTGTTCAGCCCTAGCTACTATGGAATATTATTTTGACTAATTTCTTCAATTTTTACGCCATTCTTGAATATTCTGCTTAACTTTCTATTGTCTAAGCTTTCCAAAAATTAATCGTGTTCTTCGACGATGGTGAGTTCAAGTTATGTTCTATTAACTACAGCTGAGCTCACGATTAGTCGTTTAGATGAGGAGTGCGTTATACGTACYGTGGATTAAAGGCAATATCATACCGGTAGTTTGAGTGGTGCGGCGACAAGACTGACCGGTGGTTGGTGGGAGTAATCGAGAGATTTATTGGATTGAAATGAGATGAAAAATAAGGGTGTAGAAATGACAAGGGTATAATGATCATTCATGTCTATAATTGAGTAAATCATGTCCATGAATGAGTATAACCCTTATAACAATCTCTACCGACTAAAATCTTAAGAGTTTTTTTGAAATACAAAAGCTGAACAATTTGTTACGTTTCATCGTGATCCAAAATGTAAATTTTTTTTTTACCATATTAAGAACAACGAAACAAAATTTTGTTACTTGCAATTCTCAAGAAAACAATGATTTTCCATACATCATAACAACATGCTCTAATGTTGAGGAGAAGCATAAAGTTTGTGCATGTTGGCGCCTAATTTGGTGGACTTAGAAGATTGTGACTTGTTTTGTGACAAATAAATCAAAGCGTCTAGCTTATGATAAATATTATCCGTTACAAGTTGAAGACAAATAGTGTCTCTCTCATAATAAGACAAGTGAGAGGGTAAGTAGAGCACCTCATAAATAGTGTCACTTGCATATTGTGAGAGGGTCAATATACCTCTTCCATCTTCAACTTCTGATAAATAGTGACCGTCTTCAATAAAAACTCGTGCAAATAAATACAGTATTCATGGGTAAAACCCCCCCTTTTTTGGCGAGCTACCTCACAAGATTGTTGCCCAAAAAATTGGCCGCAATATTTTGATTAATTGTGATTAAAACTCATGCTGTTAAAATTACCAACATCATTTTTCCTCAAATATTTACCATTTACTCTTTTTTGAAATTCATCGTCTTACTAATGGCCGGTCTTTTAACTTCGATTATTCTGGCATTATTTTCCGTTCTCAGTTTTCCGGCTGTTACTACTGCACACAAATCCTTTTCTCCTTCACCCATGTCACAATCATTAGCGACTCCATTACAATCACCGTCTCCAGACTCTCCGCTTATTCCATCGTCACTGCCAACGGAAACGCCACCATCATATCATCACCTTATCCTAACACCATCATCACAACCACATCAGCTTTTCATGCACCCGCACTACATGCCACATCACCATCTCATCCTACCGCCGTATCACTTACCACCTAGAATTATTTTACCGCCATGTAGCGCATGCCACCATCCTCATAAGCTACCACACAGTTTCAAACCAAAACCGCCTCGTAAGCTGCCAAATGAGTTCAGGCCAAAACATGCTCATAAAATGCCACATAAGGTTGAACCACCAAAACACCACCATCGTCGTCCTCATCACAAGCCACCACCAAAGATAATTTTACCACCAAAACACCATCACCATCATTACCACCATGAAAGACATGTGCATCATAAATATCATAAACATGCACATCATCTAACCCATCATTGGAAAATCCCGTACTTACATCATCATCATCATCCAAAGCACGAATCTGATCATCGTCACCACCATCGTGAGCATCACAGACATGTCAAGCCTACAAGACGCCACGCCCACGCCCGTCCATTAGTTCACCATCACAGAAAACCTAAACACGTCTACCGAAAGCGTATCGTTCATCACCATGGAATGCCAATCCATAGACAACACCATGACCAGCAAAACAATCATCAACATCACCAAGCTCATGGACATGTTACTCATCACTATCATGGCAAACCAATTCACAAACATTACTCACATGTAGATCATCATCATGAGAAACAAATACATAAGAAGCATAGTAATGCAAAAGCTCAACATCATAAGAAATTACCACAAAAGCATCATCACATAAAGGATCCAGGCTTCCATGTGAAAACACTCGTCCATTTGTCGTTTTAGAGATAGTATAAAATCTAATATTTATGTATCAGAGCTAGTAAACACGAAATACAATTATAAATATATATATTTTTTTGACAATAAAAAAAAAATGAAATTATTCCCAAACTTATGTTTTTGTATGTAATTTTTTTTATGATATTAATTAATTGAATCCACTTTTATTTTAAAGTCTGGCTTTTTAATGGTGAATCTCGAAATTTCACTAGTTTTTGTAATCTTACTGTGTAAAATACGAACAGTTTTTGAGAGTTTCGTTATGCAATGTTGTTAGGATCGAGATTCTACTTTGGATTGATAAATATAATTTTTTATTTGGTAAAAACATATAATTGAAGGATCGTGTTATGATCCCCACTCTACACTTATTTATTCATAAAATATTGGTAATTAATGGTTTTAGATAGATTGTATGAACATGTTTCTACAACTTATACGAAATTTTGGTTTTACGGTGTCATTGTATAATAATATATATTAATATTTTTATTATGGATCGGATCGTAGGATCGTTAAATTGTAGGATCGTGTTATGATCCCCTCTCTAAAAATTTCCAAATTAATAGGATCATAAGATTCTACAACAATTACGTTATGAGTTGACTCTTGTACTCAAATTTTTTGGCTACACCAATACACCATTATCACATGAGCTAAATCATACTTTTATGCAAATAAATTAATTAATAACTTACATAAAATTCACTCTCAAAATAAAAATGTTAAAACAATAGACCAAGATATTCAAAACTGTAGATCAATAAATAACCAAGACGAATAGATCAGTAAATAAGTAAGACGAATAAATCAATCAGCCCGTCTTGCTTGTGACGGTCACAAGCTTGTGACGTCTCACAAATCTCTCTCCACTTGCCTCACCCATTTGCAAGGTTATATCACGTTCACACACGAGAATTTGTGTAAATCAATAGACTAACATCTCATTAAGTAAAAACAAATCCTTATGTCTCGCCGTCAAACGATTAGTCATGACTCATGACATGAGTACTTAAATTAGTTGGTAATAGGTTGTTAGAATTTTAACATAAGTCTCCCCAAAGAACATTTTATTACTCTTGTAATCCTACCCGCTTCGATTCCAAATTAAATTTAAACGAATATGAATATACTCTGAATATGGATAAATGGCCGACTATAGTACGTGGACCCCATTCCGACAAATAAATTTACGGAAAATACACGCGGTGCCCTTTAGGTTTGTTTTTTTACCCGAAATACCCAATTTTTTTATTCGGAAAATTTAAGTAGCCATAGGCCATAGCTCGTGTTTACGAGTTTAGAAAGTGATACTTTTTTTTTTTTTTTTTTTTCAAATTGATCATCTTTCTGAGAACTACGACTTGAGAAAAAAAGTTGTTGAGTTTGGAATTCGTGACCAAGAGATATGGTCACTCAAAGTTTGTTCGGTCAAAAAAACTTTGACACGCAATAACTCCTAGCCACGGAATCCAAATACGATAATTTTTTTTTTTGAAATCGTAGTTCTCGGCAAGATGATTGATTTGAAAAAAAAATTATCACTTTATGAAATCGTAAACACGAGTTATGACCTCTTAAAATTCTCCATATAAGGAAATTGGATATTTCGGACGAAAAACGTCAAATGCATGGTGTGATTTTCCGATAATAAAAACACAAATAGAAAACAACAAAGTGACCCTCCATGAATCCCACTCAGCTCGTATACATACATATTCGTTGACTATGGTCGGGTTCATCATCCTCCTTTGACCATCTCAGGTACATTTTTCTCTCCATTTTTTTAGGGTTTATGCATTGTAATCTTAATTACTTTTATTTTCATTATTTGTTCTTGATGATCCGATCATTTTGTTAGCTTGATCATGTGATTTGATTCATTTTTATGAA